>NTHP01000036.1:1922347-1948807 GCA_003416845.1 Oplegnathus fasciatus
ACAGCCTCACACAGCTGCTAGCGTGGCTGTAGACTCTTCAACTGTGTACCAAGACGTTGCCTATGTTTTTATCACTGGCATGAATAACATCATAAAACTAGTCATAATGCACCATTACATGTCTGTGTGTTTCATGCCAACATTCATCTTATTAGGTCAGTGCAATTCAAAATGATATATCATCCACTCCCCTTTTCAGTTTGGAGCCTTGTGCCCTTAAACTGATTCCTTGAAGCCCAGAATGAGGCTATTTCTGAGAGTTATCTCATCCATTCTGGGAGGATTGGTAACTCTTAAAAAATAGCCTGGTTCCACAATAAATAAGAGCCATTTAGGCTGTTTCCCATGACACGAGTGAACACTGACCTGCTGGATAATCTCTCACTGACAGCAAACTGAATTCACTTAACCCAATGCACACTGTAACACTTAGCTAAAATGGAGGGAAGCAGTATATGGGGACAAATGCTGTATTTATTGTAATTAAGTAAACACAACTATTTTAAATCACTTTTATTTGATTTTCTAACAATCACCATAACTTTTATTTGTGTGACAGTCTGTATCACATGGGCAGTTCTACTTTGAAACAGTTCTTTTGAAGCTACTTCTGTACATGAGTCATTTCCAACACAATTACTTTGATCGCGTAAATTGATTGGCATTGAATTAACAGTGGTTTGACTTGAGTGACATATTGCATTGCTCTGCACCACAGCTAAGCCTGTTTTAATGTCAGCAGTCACTCCTTAAATGGAAAACACCACATTCACTTGGATCATAAAATAGATGGGTTTATGTACGAATGATATTAAACAAAGGCAAATAATGTGTAATCTCCCAAATGTCAGATAATCCTGTGTAATTTGTTACTGCAAACAATGGTGGGACAATTTCAGAACAGGCTGTTGGAACTTCACTGCTTCAATGGGCAGTGCTGCATGGGCTTTGAACACAAATGTGGCATGAGACGCCAACTGGGAGCCAAGGCACAACCAAGTGGACAAGTGAAGATTAATCTCTCTGTTGAATAGTTTCCCACATTAACACCTCCCCCTTCCTCCGAGCACTGGAATCTAACTGTTGTTATGCATGCCAAGGCGCTTGCGTGTACAGAAAAGATGAAAGCTCTACTGGTTGCTGCTCTCTGACTTTGACTTTCCCAATTTAACTTGTGCAATCGGTTAATTCTGGGAATTGAATGTGAAGTTCATCCAACTCAGCGCTGTGATGCTAAGTTTGTAACTTGCGTACTTACAAGAGAATCCTACAGGTTTATGCCAGTTTGTTTACATGTCACAGGGGATAAAAAGTGAGCTAGGCTTACTGTGAGCGATACAACCAGGGACCACAAATTATACTTTGCAGTGTGTACTCTAGCCAGCAGGGATCCTGAGGGAAAAGGTAACTGTGTTTACTAAAACCTAGGGGGCAAGAGGCGCTGGAATGAGCACACTCACTGAGTGCTGAAAGAGTGGCATGGTATGGACATATTCATGGTCGGTCTGAATTTTCCGAGCACGTCTGGAGCTCAGGGTCAGCAGGGCTACGGCCCGGTCAGCACCCTAATCACTTGAGAGATCCCACTGCGAGCATGCTGGGTGCTCAATATAATCATCACGTCTGATCTGGTGGGCCATTCAATCACTCAGCAAACAACAGTGGGGGGGAGGGTCTGTCCTTGAGCACAGCTGAGGACCCCGAAAAGAAGCCAGTAGAAGTGCCACCGTACAGTACAGTCCCCAGCTGTTCCCTGGGCTCACATCCGTTATAAATGATCCACAGTGGAGCACATACGCAACTCATGGATTGTCTAACCGCAGCATGATGGACTGTGCATCTAAAGATAAACCATGTAGTGAGTACCCCGTCCTTTAGCCAGAATACCTGGATTCAAGCCCTCAATTAGCATCTGCCCATGGTTTAAAGGCTCATTTCACCAAAATTACAAAAAACATAATTTGTCTATCTGGGTCACAGCTAAATGCTCCGCTATGTTTACCAGCTAGTCGCCAACTTTGTCTGTCTGCCATTTGGTGCTGCACAGTAGTGTACAGTGGGTTAATAAGACAGCTGTGGCTGGTGACGAAGGTGATGACAGCGAACCAAAGTAAAGTTGTGGGCTGTAAAACCAAAACAATGACCTAAAAGATGCTAAAACGCTAAAAAAGCGCTATGAGGAACTGCAGAGTGTGCTGATAATTCTGTGGGTTTGTCATTATAAGTGATTACTTTCACATAACAAATAGTCATGAGACCAATTGTTAATATAAAAATATTGATTAGAGCAGCTTTAAGCAGTATTTAAATAATAAAAATCCAAGCTCTGATACTTGTGATGTTCAATGTTTATTTTTTCAGCTGTAACTGACCTTTTTTGCATTCTGTCAAAGGTGGTTAAAGTATTGCAATCAATGTAGGTAGATGGTGAATTAACAGTTCTTGATGTACTCACAGAAATGTCCTCTGGCAGGCCGTTTGGCACCTCCACTGCCCTGTCATTTACTTGCACGCTGCCCCTTGTCACAAACTGGATCACAGAGGAACTGTCCTGTGGAGTTGAGAGATGGTGGATTACTGTTAATATAAGAATCACAAGAACCTGCAACTAAATCTATGGAGCTTGTGACACATTTCTTACCCTCTTAAGAATTTCAGTGTTGAGTAGAAGTTTTATATCGATGCTCAAAGCTTCTTCTTTTAATTGCGGACCCAGACTGCAGGAGATTGTCATGCACGCTCTTCCAGGCCGGTCACAGTCCTTTTGAAAAAAAGACAGAGAAGAAGACAGAAACAGAGAGTGGGAGAGAGCAGGAGAAAGTGTGTGGGAGAGAGAGAGAGGATGTGTGATAAACAGATGTTGCAATGACTAAAAAAAAACAAGAACCCTCACAGGGGGTGACTGTCAGTGATCCCTGAAATGTCAAAGTACAACGTGAGGGCTGCATATTTACCAAGACTTTGCGTCCTGATTTGGTGAAGAAGGCAAATATGGAGTGGAAGATGCTCTCTCTGTCCTGGGGGATGGTGCACGGTGTCGGGTTCCTGTGAGGGGTGCAGTTCCCTCGGCCGTCGGCCACCTGAAACAGGACAGTGGTAGAGAAAAACTGAGTTGTGTTGACTAAGATTTTAGGTAAAATCATATCCAATGAACATAAATGAAGTCATAAGTATAACAGAGTTGAGTTAAAATAGGATATGTGGCATGGAGCAGGAGTTTGGCATGTTTATGCCACAAAGATAAGTTTGGATTTGGGTTTGACAGCAAAAATGTAGACACAAGCAGTTTTGTCACCTAGGCTGGCCCAGTCCCACTATTGTTATGAGTCTCCAGGGCTCACAGGAAGTTCTCCCCAACAGAAGCTGGTACCCCTCCCATACAGATTTCCCATATGGAGTGATTTAGAGGTGTCTGGTTTATTGCCCACCCCCCAGGGAACACTTCCCCTTTCCCCCGCTCCTCAGTCCGACCTGAAGCTCTGGAGGTGGAAATCTCCTCTGGCCTTCCTCATTGTCTGCTCTGTTGCCACCCAGCATGTCTGAGCTTTTATTGCAGAGCTTTCTCATGCCCTGTGTTTCTGCTGCCATGGCTGGTGTGGAGATTCATAGGCTGCACTAACTTTAACCTGGCAAAATCCCTCACGAGAAGAGAATTTTCACAATAAATAACGAAGGTTGAGGGATTTTATGCAGAAAAACTAGAACATATGGAGCAACAGTCGGGAACTTCTATGTCATGCCTGAACAAATGGAGGTCTGTATAAAATGTAAGAATATCTGGCTATAAAATATAAGTGTGCAACTGTCCAGTGTGCCACAGGCCAGACGCAGTGTTAACAGCATTTATGATGTGTGGTTCCAGGCTGGGATGGTACGGGGCAGTAGCCAGCTCTGCAGGTGTCCCATTCCCGTTTCGTGCAAGCTGTCTGATCCCCTGAAAGTGATTCCAGATGGGCTCAAGGAGGGTGGGATACAGTCAACCCCGTCTGCCCATTCACAGTAAATACAATTAACAGCTTGAGCTCCCCCACAATCTACCTATATGAAAGGAGCAATGCAAGGGTTAAGAAAACATATAAACCCAGAGGGAGTATTGTGTTTCTTTATCTAAATGCAAAATGTTGTGAACACATTGGTTGGCCAGCTTCAGTAGCAATGTCAACACTTTCGCTTAGATTTTCACTGGCCCAGTGGTGCCTCAAACTAAGCAAATTGCCCATGCCATGACAAAAAGCCCACGGATTAGCAGCTTTCTGTACATAAAAGTGTCCTCTGAGGTGCATTCAGGCAGCTGTACCACCAAGAGAAGCAAAACTTACAGGCGTAGGCCGGATAAATGAGCTAAAAATGTGGCAGCCTGCAGGTGAATAAACTAATAAATAATGATTTGGGCTAGATAAATAATGTAGATAGACTGCTGTTGGCATCCACCTGTGTTTCAATGATGTGGAACATGTCAGCTCCGCTGCCAGCCAGCCGGTTGGGTATCCTGATGTCCACAGTGGAGCCAGGCAGCCTGCTGGGGCCCTTGTTTATGGCCTGGAACCACATCACACAGAGACAGGGGAAGACGGAGATAAAAGAAAAGAGAAGTGAATATATAGAGAAATGTGTAAAAAACACTGAAAATCCTATATCCTCTGTGGTAGCAGTACCTGGAAAGTGAGATTGAGAGGCTGAAAGTGGCACTCCATGTCTTCCAACTGGACGAAGCGCGAGGCATCAATGGAGTTTCCATACACGAAGGAGCTTGGTGTCACCACACTGCAGACAACAGCCACAGTGATCAAGATGGAAGATGAGGTATTAACATTTAAAAAAAAAAACTATTTATTTAAACGCCCCAAAGACAAACTCTTAAAAACAGCTTCATAAAAATGTCTGGCTTCAGTCATGCTGGACAGCAGAGTTTTCTTTAGCAGTTGAGATATGAGTCAGATGTGTCCAGCTTTGCTCTGAAGCCTCCCTTCACATTAAAGACAGCACACACAGCAGCCTTATCAGATGTCAGAGTTCTGGCGGATTTGGGCTGTTTTACATCTCTTTCCCTTCCCCGTGAAGCAGAGCTATGATAAAGCGTTCAGAGATAAGGCTTTTCAAGTTGACATGCTCCATACTGACAAAAGCACCCCCTCTCCTCCCGGGAGCCAACAGATGAGCAGCTCAAGTCTCCATCTGAGGCACAGAAACTCAACTTAATAATAACTACACTGTTATGTGTGTTCATGTTTGTCTTGTTCTTACCCAGTAATAGTCGTGTCTGTCTCGTGAACCAGAGGGACGGACAGATCCAAACTGTTGTCAGAGAGTTTGTGCTCGGGATTGGCGCTGCAACAAACAATGAATAATAAAGTTATTCATTCAGCACCCATGAAACACTTTTCATTTACTCTACAGGGCATACAGTTGGGAACATTTATGAGGATAAATCAGCATTTTAATTCACAGGAATCCCCTCATTACAAAAACATAAGTATTGTGAGGTATGTACTAAAATGTGAGGCTCTTAATAGTTACCTTTTTGCTTGAACTAAGAACTGCAATGTGTCATTTATCCCAGAGAGCTGACTTGTGTCAAAAATCACTGCAAAATGATACTGAAAAAGAAAAAGACAGAGTAAACCAGGGTGCATTCAGTATGTTTGCTGTAAGATGCTGCATTTTTTTCCCCATGCAAAAAGGCAGTCAGCAGCAGGCTTCTGCACAACAATGCAATGTGCTTCAATCATTGAGATTACAACCTGTAAGCTTTGACATGGTGCAATTAGTTCTATGTTGGTTGGAGCTACCTTAGTCTGTGCTCTCATGAAGGGAAATCCCACGCTGCATTTGAGGAAGTCCAAATCAACAAGTCCGCAGGAAATACCCTTCTCTTCCTGAAAAAAGAGAGATAGACTGAGAGTGAGAGGAGGTGATGGAGACAGACAGACTGGAGACGGAGTGGGTGACACTTGTGGAGACACAAAGAGGAAGACACGTAGACAAGATGCAGACTGTGACTATATTTTGATAAGTTAAAAAGGCAAAAAGCAGCAGCAATGGCTTCGGATGGTAAAATAAATGCAAATATCATAGATAATGTAATTTAACACATGTTCATGGCAAAAAGCAACAGTATAATCTCTACTGCAGCTTTAAAAACACACACAGACACACACACCTGCCAAAATTTACATTTTTTTGTTAGAAACAGACTTCTATATGTAAAAGAATAGGTTCTCGTATCTTATTGAAGTACTAAATTAGGTTAAACGAAGAATGTACAAAGCTGTGATGGCACACACACATCTTAGCGGGTGGGTAATTGGACAACCTCCAGGCTGTGTGTTTGGAAGCTTGTCTAAACAATATGGAGCTTCACCGGCTGCGCTGTGTAAACACTCAGGCCTTGACCCGACGAGGAGTAAGAATTCTTTTAGTGAGAGTTCACTGAGAGGCTGTCGGCTGAGCTCGTGTGCTGGGAGCATGAAAGAGGGCAGAGATACTTCAGTGATAAAAAAAAAGAAACAGACTAGCGCTCCTGGAACATACAGCAGGGAGGCTTAAGGTAAGTCACACAAAACGTCCGCATGCATGGGCTGATGTCCAGTTTGGGCCTGTGTTTATAACATGTTTCCAAAAGTGATAAAGAAAAGAGGGGTGAAGGTTGTGTCTGCTGACATATTTACAGGTAGACATCCATCCACAGTATCATCCACACTCCCATTCCCCGTATTCAGCAGATTCCTAGTGTAAGTCCAGGGTGTGGCCGTGCCCTCCATCTTCATTAAGTCAGCTTAAATAAGCAGCGCTGCCCTTTGCACGGAGACTATGGCGAGCCCTGTAGGGGGGGTGTGGGGACCCCAGCACAACTGGCAATGATGGAATTTCCTCTATTTCCTGTATTCCTCAGTGCTGCTGTGCAAACACCGCCTGTCCCATGGGGCTGGGCAGGATTGGGGAAGTCAGCCTGTTTACCCATCATCCACCTGGCAGCCCTTGAGAGAGAGCAGAGCACTCAGACATATGGCGTGCTGTGCCTCCATGGGGAGAAGAGCGACAAGAGTCTGTTTGTTCAGCACTTCTTCACTTTCTTTCTCTTGTCTTTCTCTGTCAGGAACAAATACACGCTGGGATTTTCACATGCCATTTTCAATGGCAAATATCACCAGGATTGTTTAGCCTGCTTTAGTGTCAGCTGAAGCATCTCCTGGAGCAGTACGACGGCGTGGACAACAACACATAGGAGGCCCATTTTCTGCATGTTCTGCATGTCTCTTTATGTCTCCATCCACTTCATTTGGCTTTACTTTGGTCTACCTTTTCCAAGCCAGTGTCATTGCCTACTTTATACTCTCGACACAGGTATGAAGATTAAGAACTACCTTTGGCTTTCAAAGCATGTGCAAAGCTGCACTTCACAGCCAAGAAAATCAGTGATTCGTATATTCTTGGGTTTCAAGGTCCACTGAAATTCACAACTTCACACATTTCTCAGTTGCATTCCCAACTTCTGGGCTTTTTACCACAATGCTCAATTGTTCCAACTGTTAAATCACCAGACATCAGTGGTGGAAGAAGTATTCAGATCCTTTACTTTAGTAAAAGTAGTAATACCATACTAATACTAATACTCCATTACAAGTAAAAGTCTTGCATTCAAAACTTGAAGTAAAAGAAATATTACAAGCATACTGAAAGTATCTTAATCTGCAAAGTAACTAGTAACTATAGCTTTCAGATGAATGAAGTGGAGTAGAAGTATAAACCACTGCCAGAAATACAATGGCACAAACATCTGGCCTTTTAGAAAAAAAACAAAAACTAGAACCCACAAGTCCAAGAGATAAAAAAAGAAAACACAGAAGCCGGTGCAGCAGTCTCTGAGTCCCACGGGAGTGAAGGCAGTGCTCCTGAAACCAATTCACCTCCACAGCTTTCTGACAGCTTGTGTTGCAAGAACAACAGGCAGATAACACACCCCACTCTTAAATATGAGTTCACGCTTCGCTCGCTGGAAAAAAAAAAAGAAGACTCAGGGGAGGATTGGGAGCTGACCTTAACTTTGCAAAAAGGGGTCACATCATCACCTCGGACTTCTCCAGTGGTAATTAGAAATGTCTCGAAGAGCATACGGCAGTAAATCTGCCCGGTGGCCTCTTTGTCATCTCTTCATACTGTTCACTTCCTGCTCCCTTTGTGCAGCAGGCCACCCTGACTTATCAGGTTCCTGAACAAAATGAGGCTCTGCGGCTGCTGGCAACCTGATACTTAATTAGTTCATTAGATTAGCTATGAAACTCAAACTGAAACACTGTTTTTCTAATATTTGCCTGCAGCATGTATTCTATTTAAATTCAATTTCAGCTTTGTTGGGGAGGGTGGGGTTAAATCATGTCACAGGCTATGTGCTTCACAGAGATGGTCTTATCTGTCACAGGGGTGCAAAAACCCAGCTGGGGGATAAACATAAAGCCCTCATGATGGATGTTGTCCCCTCCAGCATCTGAAAAGCTGCAGAGCCAGCGCAGGCTCTTGTCAGAGCGCTCTGCCTGACGTGGCGTCTCTCTCAGCTGTGAGCGAACCTGCTGGCCTCTTTGCAACAAGTGAGCGAACAGACGTGAGCAGAGGCAGAAATCCTGTGAAATCCATCCACACTCAGCGTGGTCTCAAGGAAAGTCTCTCAGGTTTAATGTGGGATGGCAGTGGGTAGATATTTCTTAAACAGTGACAGAATGCTGAAATCATTTTCTGTTAGAGGTCAAAGAGTGCGAGGAGCAGGCCTGGTCAATATCTTCATGAAGGTCAGTCATAATCCTCATTTTACATACCTGTATTTACCCGATTAAATATGGCCCTTTGAGGGTTTTCTGACATGAGTAACGCGATTTGAACGGTACATAAGTCAAGCTTGTGGGAATATGAGGTATGTGTCTTCTGATTTGTTCTCATGCACACAGCTCATATGTTGTTGACATGGCGTGTCTGCCTTGAATGAGTGAGAGAAGCGTATGACAGGTCAGCCAGAGGAGCTGACCTATGAGATGGGACAGCTGTTGCTGCTGCTGCTGCTGCTGGGGCTCTCATGCTCTTCATCATGTCATCTGCAGGGCTGCCTATACAGCGCAGGCAAAGCTTTAAGTTCGTCTGTCCCCTTTTTTATATGCTTCACTGTTTAGACTGCACTCCTGACACTGAATCAGTCTTTTAAAATAAACTGTGTTGTAGAACATGTACATCTCAGTGGAAAATAGATGATATCCAGCTGATACGTATGTGTAAAATTTGGCTCTCTGCATCATTTCAGCTCTTCACTCATGCTTTACCCACGTCTTTTCAACCAGACAACCAAATACACGTCAGAAATAAACATGTGCACTCAAGTAAATAAACAGCAGAGCGACAAGAGCAACAGACCTTCTGCCAGAAGTTGATGTAGAAAACTTCTCTGGAGAAGTTGAAGTAGATGTTGGTGTCATAGGCGTCGTCCCCAGCGTTCGAGATGGTAAGGTTCAGAGAGACGTTCCTCACTCCTCCGAGGGCCAAATGGGATATGCTATGCAGCCTGATGGGAACGTAAAGTAAACAATGCATTTTGGAGAATAAATAAACTTTTTATAGCAACTGTGGGATGTCACAGGAGGAGCAGTAAGCAAAGATTTATGTCAACAAGGAATCTTAGTTTGTTTTATTTTTAAATTTTTACTTTAATATGTAAGTAAACAAAGAAGAGTGGCCTTAAAATAGACAATTTGCTTGTTTTTTGAGTGAAACAAAGATATGTAAAAGATGACTACTGCTTACCAAGGCAGACATATACTGTCAGTAAATGTACAGAGAGTAAAAGATACACAATAAGAAAGAAAGGGAACTCCCTAAGTATGGAAAAACATATGGATATCCTCCAAGCATGCGTCATGGTTCCACTACCCACACCCACATGGCCTATGACGTCAGCTTGCTTCCTCAGTGCTGAAGAAAAGGCAAAGACAGAGAGTGAATCTAAACTTTGAAGTCGGAGGTGTTTACCCGGAGAGCAACAGTTTCCCATGAAGCCTCAGGTCTGCAGCACAGTCGTCTGACAGGCAGTTCTTCTCAAACCAAGTCTGAAGAGGAAACAGTAAAGTACACAGTTCATATGACCTCATGCTGTCCAACACACTGACTGCATGTTCAGACTAGGGGGCAGTATTGTGTTGTTGTTGGAGCTATCCTGTCGATTTTTATCCAGGAAGGCCCAAATCTTTCCTCTGTGTGATCTCTCTTGTAATCAGTCAGAGGATGGTCTTTGGTTGAAGGCTAAATCATGAAAGCAAACGTAAGTCAAGCGGTGAAGTTCGATGTAACGTCGATGAGTTTCAGATAAATGGATTCTGTAGGCGCTGAGAGACGCAAATCCCTCCGCTTTTCAAGAAGTGCAGACGGTGGAGAAACACATGTGGGGCAGGTTAGAGGTGGTTGCAAAGAAAATAAATGAATCAGTCTTTTTGGATTCCACTCAAGAAAAGCTAACACAGACAATAATAAGCTGGTAACCAACACCAAAATCATTATAACCTCAATCTGAGCTATTTCCTTCATTCCTTCTGCGGTCTGAGGGAAGACACGACTTTGTTCTTTACAATCAATTGAGGAGGTGAACTACATCAGAATCTGAATTAGTTGAGAATAACTGTTGTGTCAGAATGATCCTCTTATCCTTCAGCACGCCTGAACTGAAGCATTTCTACGTCAAAGTGCAGGATGATACGGTATCTGAATAATTCATACATATATATCAAAAATGAGATTGAAAGAGGCTTGGATTTGAGAATAATCATGGTCGTGTGGCATTAAAGTTAAATGAAAGCACGACAAATCATCTCTGATGTTCATTTTCTTGCTCAGAACAATAAATGATCTGCTTAATTTCGGGACTGGAATGTTTTTGTTTTTTTCAGTGATAACAGCTTTAATCATCCATTATATATTAAGGTCCTACTCAGAGTGTTTTACCTCATTCCTCACTGCGATCTTGTTTCCCTTCCTCCATCGTAGCACTGGACTGAGCGCGGGCAGGTCTCGCTCCTGGTGTCCGGTCAGCACATGCTTCCCCAGGCTGTAGGCTACCTCGAACGTGATGGCTGTGAACACGTCCTTCACATCTTTCTGTGGAGAGCACAAACAACAAGGCTGTTGCAGAGGCTTTGTCCCACCATAGACACAAAACTGTTGAAACTCATTTTAAGCTCAAAGAAATAACCATCATGTAACAGCCTGGGTGATTATGGTAACATCTTTCTCCAATTGACGTCTGGCGCGAAGACTGATTACACCGCAGATTATCGGAAGATCATACAGTCTGGATATGATCTTATCACTGTGCCAAAGACGCACAAGGTTGAACGCAGATATAAGTATACTGTAGAACCACAAATTCATCTGAACTGGTTTAAATGGACGAGTGACAACTCTCTCATCAATTACTATTTATTTTTTTGTCATTTTGCTGAAAATAATAAAAGCGACGCCACCACTAAGTTCTCAGCAAAGCGAAAACATGGATCTTTTTTTTTTTTTCTTAACCTGCTGGCACTGCCTCTGAGAGATATCTTTGCTTCTGGCGGCTCCATCTAAGACCACAAAAGAAGTGTTTGATTTGGCATCAGGTTTGGAAACAATGCAGACAGAATGAAAACAGAGCTCAATGTGATCAAATCCCATCTTCATTAGAGGATGGCGCTGAAAGACGTACATGGGAAAAGCAGATACTGATGTCTCTTTTTCATCTCTTCTGTCCATTATAGCTACGCTCGGCTCTTTGAAGGTGGCTTGGTGGGTCTGGCTCTGGCCTAGAAGCCGCAGCAAAAACACACACAAGCTCCATAGGCAACCTGTGTCCCTTTGCCCAGCTGATGTCTACCAACATGGAGCCAAACCCACAACGTAAACACAAAGGGCTTCCTTGTGTTTTCCGTTGGTCACTTAGGCCACTCGTTCTTTTGCACTTTCCCTCTTTTGTCCGTTATCGTAGCATTTTCCAGTGTCCACCCACCCATCCTCTTTCCTCAGGTTGGCGCAGGGCCAGTCTGGGCTTTGAACACATCACCAATGGAGAACCCACCCAACTCATCAACAGTGAGAGAGTTATAGCAGGAAAGAGTGAACGTTAGCGCAGGACATGAAGAGACAAAAACAGAAGGGGCTCATTTGGGAAATGGTGCTGCACACAGATAAAGACCTGGCCTTGCTGATAATATCAGTTTTTAGTGATTTTCTGTCATTGTTGGGTTGAAAATAGGGCAGCAAATCACATATATTTTCATCATCAATTAATCTGCCTGTCACCTTCTTGAAATTTCCAAGAGCCCCTGCTGACATCTTCACATTGCTTGTTTTGTGCGACCAACAGTCCAAAACCAAAAGATATTTAATTCACTATCATATAAGATTAAGAAAAACAGCAAATATTCTCATTGGAAAGGTGGAACCACTGATGTTTTTAGATTTTTGTATCTTAGTTTAGCATGCTAACATTTGCGAATGGACCGACCAACACACCAACATTGCCATCCCTAGCCTTAAAAGATTATTCAAATATCAAAATAGTTTAAAAAAAATGATTCTGCCAGTCAACCAATCAATTAATCAACTAATCTTTTCAGCTCTAATTGAAAATGACAAGATTCATTGCCCATTACCGCAGCAGAACAGGTCAATAATAAGGCTGGGGAACACAGACGTGAGAGGTTGACCTCACATCCATCACTGGACTGCAGTTCATGCCTCACTGGACTTATAGAGACGGTGTTGTTCCAGCAGTAGGTCGGCTCAGCTGGGAGGTAACATGACACAATGTTGTAGTCAGTCCTGGACAAGTGGTTGTATACTATGTGAGGCACTGGCAAAGCCCTCAGCCTTAGTCGCTGTTAAAGCAGAATGCTTGAAATGGCCCCTGTCCGCTGGCCTCTGAGTGAACTGACCCCCTGGGAGACGACTGCTCGGGTCTCCAGCCCCAAACTCCCACCGCTTATCTCACATTTTCACAAGCCACAGGGGGACATAATGACTTGAAATGATATGTGGTGCTTTTGCACAATCTCATGCTTAAAGAGTGACTTTTATGCACAAGTAAACAGGCAATCTTTCCGTTACACTAAACTAAACTAGTGTGCTGTGGAGGGATTTCTTTTTTAACAGAGCATCTATTATTGTGCACATACAGGATCACTTTCTTCTTGAAACACAGGACTACAGACTGCTAACTAACTGGAGAGCTCCCAAGACTCACAGCAAGCTCATATTAGATGGGCCAGAGGCCGTTCGGTAACACTTGGCCTAAGAATTTATTATCCCTTGATCAATGCAGCCAATTGCCCCACCCGAGTCCACGCCCCTGGCTCAGTCACCTACTCCCTCCTGATCCTGCTTTTAATTCCTGTATTTATGGAACAGAGGAGTTCTTGAGCTCCAGCTGAGAGGGACACCAGCTAGTGTTAACGGCCTGCTACCTATAATTTTATGGAAAGGAACCCAACAACTGTTCCGTACATGCTGGCGAAGTTCACAGGGCAAAGCTTGTGACAGGTCATTCTCCACTCAAAGGCTTCCACTGTGTTAATCCGCATTCAAACATAGAGGCCGCAGGGTTGGTCCCTGATCTCAGATCAGATAGAGCAATTGTGGGACTTAAGCTATTTAAAGACTATTACTTACTGTATCAGTTTTGGCATCTTTTAAAGTGACAGTGTATGACATTTGAAAGAAGAAATAAAACATTCTTCCTCTTATAAATGAAAAGTTGAACTCCTGAGCAATAAAATGCACCCCTACTCAATTAAATACAGTCAGGGGTTTTGCTGCCACAGCCTCACTTGGTCTGGTATGACCAGTAGCTTGTGGCTGATAAAGTTAGCAAATGTTAGCAAACTTTAGATAACTGACATTACTGAGTCAGTTTCCTGACTTTATGACTCTGTTCTGCTTGTGCTCAGTTACACTATGATTAACAGATAAACATTTCAATGGTTTTATCACAACAAGACGTAACCACACCATAACAGAGACATGCTTATTGTTTCAACAACTGACCAATTAGGGCTTTGTGGGTGGGATTAACACCGTCTGACATTTTCAAATCTTACACATAATGACTTTAAACAAGATGAAGAATTTGTTTTACAGTATCCTTAGAGAGGGAAATACTGCCAACAAAAAAAGGTACATTTCCTGCATGGTCACTCAAAAATGGTCTGAACCCCGTCATCTTCCCATGGACAAAATTACTTATTATTGGTTCCAGTCATACTGTGGCAATGCCAGCAAACTCAGCGTGAGGCAACTGTTTCCCAGCAGTTCCCACCAAGCTTTGGAAACTGTGAATTCTCAACGATAGGACGAAAAATCTGCACGTTGAAGCCGGTGCAATCTTTTATGACACACTTGATACAAAGCCTTCCTCCCTGTATGCATATTCATACAGTTAACTCACGGGATGGAGGACAGCTTGCCACTCTGTATGTTTTCAAAGAAAACAACAGGGAATCAGACCGTCACCTAAAACACCCCATCTCTGTGGAGCAAGGTTTCTGCCAATATACTATCTCAGTGTTTATGTTCACACTCAGGACCCATTTATTTGGTACGGCAGAGCATGACTCCCACCTCACCATACATCCTTTCCCCTTCAGTTCCCTCTCTGCTGCCTGTGTAACTCTTTCCCACACATCCATACTTTATGCTTGCATGTTTTAGGAACATAAGGACATAAGCACTGCTACTGTGAGAATTAATCTGACTTAATTGAACATATTCTATAGATTTCACCCCGAACTCTGGTTGAGTTGAGCTAGTGTTGCGAGCTCTGATTCTCACATGCTAATCTGATCAACAAGATGGCAACGCACCAAGCTGCCCCTCCATGCTCACAGAGCAGCTCCACACCATGGTGGGTGCGGGGAGGATGACGTCAGGCTGCAAAAGGCTCTGATCCTCAGTTTAAACGCCTCATGCTTGGCTGAAACGCACAAGAGCTCCTCTCTCAGCCAAACCATTCCCTCAAAAGCATATAGCTTAAGCCTGGTCATGGGAAGTCTTTATTAACTTGTGCGGGAAACGCGAACACAGCACTCCTTTTTAGGACAATGGATGTTTGGATGACTTGCAGGTTTTCATTCAAGGGCGAAACGCCAGGGGATCTTTGATTAAATGGAAAAAGCTTTTTAGTTAAGTGATGAATGGATTCAGCCTGTCACAGGTTAGGGTTATGTGTGTATACTGAGACACAATGAGACAACTTAAAATTGAAAGTATTTACAGTGATGTCTGCAGCATATGGCAGACATGCACTTAAGCAGCTTATCTCAGCTTGTCCTTGAAAAAAAGTGTAGAAGTGAGACAATTGCTGAAGTTTTTAGCGTGTAACTCTCTGCCAGATTGACTACAGGTCAAACTATAGCAGCTGCTCAGCGCAGAATAGGTTAGCAGATGTTGGGAAGCCTAGAATGACACTGAACTGTGTAGGAGTAGGAAAGAGTGGCGTCCAATTGTTTTAGGTAGAAACCTTTTTGGAGAAGCTGAGCATGAACAGCTTCATTCTGTCTGTGAAAATGATCCTCACACTCCTAAATCTCTCTGGTCACGCGTGTCATGGCAGAAAGATCAGACCCTGCTTTGTCACCGTAGCTTCTTAAAACGGCAAAACTGCAATTTCTATTCTTCCACCAGAAAAGATCACACATCTATTAAGAAATCCCATGGCTCATAACAGAATTATTTTTAGTTTGATTTATCTGCTAAGATAAGCAGATCACTCATATCTAATCACCACCCTTTACATCCTGCTAAAATCCCCCAAGGAGCAGCTCCTCAGTTGAGACTGCTGTTTTGTTTTGTTTTTAAATGTGAAAAATTTCCTTCAAGGACATTGTCAAGGACCTCTTAGTGAGAATGAGTGCAGCTGCTTCTGAACCTGGTGATTTTTTTACTGTTTTGTTCTTTATGTGCTTTTCCTCTTGTTGTTTTGTTACTTTAACTGTGCCTTGATGGCTCAGCTCCTGCGCCCACCCTTGTGCCCTCACTGGCTTGTCATTTCAAATGAGGTGTTTTACTGCATCTTGTACAGTATTTTTTATTAAAGTAGTTGTTTTAGTATTTTTTTGATAATTTACTTTTTCTTTTATCATGTTTCTGATGTTACTGTAGTAGTAATTGACTTTTTGGACATATGGGGGAGCAGAACAAGCTGTAAACGCAACACTGATATATTATCGCCTTATAAAGTTGATGTTGCGAATGAGTTAGTGAATAGTTTACACATCCAGCAGACACAGAGACACATTAGCATTCATTTGGAGTCGTGTTTCTGGCCATCTGGCGAATGTAAGTCCAGTATTCACTCACATTTATTTTGGTCTCCTGAGGGAAACATCTGGCTCTTTACCTGCTAAATGCTCCACTATGTTTACTAGCAGGCTGCTAACTTTGTCTGTCAGCTGTTTAGTGATGGGCATGTGGCGTACAGTGAGTTTATCAGCTTGCTCACTGAAAACAGCTGCCTGCTGCTGCTGGAAATAACACAGATGAGACCAGTGAGAGTGAACCAAAACAGTAAAGTTGCGGGCTGTAAAATCAAAACAGTGAGCTGAGAGATGCTAAAACAATACCAAAACTGCAGAGAAGGGTGATAATTCTCTGTGGATTTATCGCTATGAGAGACAAAATTCACGTTACATGTTATCTGTTCACTTGTCAATATAAAAATATCCACTAGTGCAGCTTTAAAGTGCAATAACTAATTTTTTTAATTGGCCACTTAAGGGTAGTGGAAAGAATTTGTGACACATTGACATATCATCACCTTTTAAGTTGATTAAGTGAACTTGTTAGTAACATTATCATTCATTTGGAGTTGTGTTTCTGGCCACCTGGCGAATGCAAGTCTAATATTCACTCTCTTCTAGCTTTGTTTTTGGTCTCTACCGACTCCTGAGGGAAATATCTGCCTCTTCAGCTGCTAACTGCTTCACTATGTTCACCAGTTAGTCGCTAACTGTGTCTGTCTGCGGACCGGAGAGCTAAACAATGATCTGAAACTCGCTATAAAGCTCCATAAAGCAGAGGGGAGCGGCAGGTTAAAGGCGATGATTCTCTGTAGGTTCATCACTATGAGTGAATCCTTTCACATTGTTTTCACGTTGTGGTTTAATAGATTTTTAGTATAAAAATATTGATTATAGCTGCTTTAAGCAAGATGCCTTTTCTCAAACAATGACATGAGTCAGTGAAACTAACCATGTTTTTAATGGCCCATCTGGTTACAAGTCAACAAAAAATGCACTCGAGTTTTAATACCTTCAGCCTGTCCAAAAACCAAATCATTCTGAGTAATCTGAAAGTGCCAGACTACCAGTCACAGAAAATGTATGTAGTACGCCTTTGAAAACTGTTCCCGTTCAACATGAGCCATGTTTACTCCAACCACTGGAAAATACTTCAGCCTGTCTGATGTTAATAGTAGAGGCAGTGATTCTCAGATGTCTGTCCAGCTTAAGGCACCAACCTGATAAATCACACACTGCAACTCCGCAACCTGTTGTGCATCAAAACACACGGTGCCCGGAAACAAATCGAACTGACAGAGCGTTTCAAAAGAGGGAACAGCAGGGTTCAGAGTTCATCGTACATTGTGTCTAGTACAAAAGGCAAACATGTTATTATTACTGAGAGCTACTGCAGGGATAATTCTGCTTATCAAGGTAACTTACTTAGGAATGAAAACAAATGAGTGGATTTACGGGGTTGTACACTCGTGGTTATTAGAAGTAAATAGTGCTCAGTAAACAGTGGAGTGGCCTTGACTACAATGACCTTTCATTTGTAAACCTTTCACTGGCCACTGTAGCACACTGTGTATTTTCACATCAGAATTTTTGGTACAATTAAAGTGCGTAACATGATCACAGAGTCACGGAGTTTGAATATTTTCTCCTTCATTTCCAACTCTCAACTTATCCCCCCCATTCCCCGTTCTTTCCCTCCCTCCATTTTAAATCATTACCGTCTAATGTTTCCACTTCATTCGCGATTTACGTCCAGTTTGATGATACATTCGTGAGGATCATGGGTCACTGCTCTTGCTTGATCAGAATAGTCTTCAACAAAGAATTCCCTTTTATTTCAAACCCTCCTATACCTTCACCACCCAAAGAAGGCACAGAACACAAGAGAAAAATAAATAAACTGATCAGCTGTACGGCTGTGCAGAACACTGAATCCCGAGTACAATTTTGGGCTGTTGTTTCCGTGAAAACATAAATCAACCAAATCCTAACTTTTTGCAAGACTGAGTGCTGCTAGATATGGTGGTGTGTTGTAATGTTTCCCATGAGGGAACACATATTTCCTCCTGGCTAAAACAGAGAAGCACAATCACTTAACTGACAGGAAACGTATACCATCTGTACTGTCATGCATGAAGCTGTGGCACGAACAAACACCAATAAACATCATGCTGCATACACACAGGAACATTCATTTGCAGAAGTGCATACTATGATATTCAAAATCCTTGTTTCACACAGCAACATTCCTCCGAAGCACACAAACAAAAACACACACCTCTCTGCTTCAGACTTCCAGTAAAATGACTCTCCTCAATAAAGATCCCACGGGCGCAGATAAGGAGATATACATCTCTTATGCCTTCGAGAATCTAGAAATGTATTGAATTTATTGCTTTTTAAAACAGCGTTCACGTAAACACAAATTACAGGAAACTTTTATGGCCTCGCATGCATCATGAAGAAGGCATTCAACATTTGACCCTTGGACAGTTAAAACCACAGCTGGGATTTATAAAGGAGGAGAGAAAAGGTGCCTCACTTCCCCCGGTGGAAACTGGCAGATGGAAGAGGTTTACTGCTCAAACATACCAAATTCATCAGCGTGTTATTTTTACTGCTTTCTTTCAACAACAACTTGATTTAACGCCAATGCTAACTATAGCTGTATTAGTGTAATATCTGGATCTGAAATCCAGCCAGCCACCTATAAATACCCAGATGTGTTCCCTCGTATCTCAGTTCCTGCTCACTCAGCTCCCACATTGTCATATTCTCAACACGTTATTTGTTGCTGTGCTATTTTCAGTGTCATTACTACATCTCATTTGAGAGCATTTACACATACTTTACACTCCTGAAATGACCCTAAAGCCGTAAAGTTGAGCAGCAACAGGAGCAGAACTGAAGGGGAATTAGTCTAAAAGGTCCTCTATTATAGCCTCTTCATTCCCCAAATTCCCGACCCAGGGCTCCCGTCATCATCGTGTCTATCTACCTTTAACCCCTCGCTGATCTCTATTGTAACCTGACTGACGAGTGTGGAGTCACCACAAGGACACACGCACGGCTCTCCTAAGAAGCAAAACAAACCTAGCGCTGGAAAAAAAAGAAGGAAGAATCCAGATGAGGTCCTTTTAAGGAAGCAGCTTTAGGTCTTGAGAACTGGGAACCAAATAGAAACAAGGTGGATTTAGTCACCGCTTTAGTCTGTATTATGTTTAGGCAATAATGGGAGTAAAACTAATACTACTACTAATAAGAAGAAGAAAAACAGAACAAATGTGTGTCCAAATCACTCCTTTGTTTCATTATTTCCTCTATAATAAACAACAGTTTACTCTAAAGTGAAAGTGAGTTTTTGGACACTTACGAATCATCATTATTTTGTGGCATCACAGTGTCACATAACAGTAATTCACACATCTATCAAATGCAAAGCATTGCATTGTGTGACTTCTAGCAAAAAGTAGTTAACATGCTACAGTATGAACGCTATTTTGGGATTTTTTACGAGATGCATAAATTTCACAGTGATTTCAGACACTCAGATAAAGGGTAAATATTGTGCATTAGGTGGCAAAAGGGGAGTTATTTGAGACACAGACAATGTTTTACAGGGTTCATCTAACCGAGAGCATTATATCTTTATATCATTATATCATATATCTATGTTTGAATTTTGTTGCTGTTTAGAAACAACAACAAGCATCTGAAGACTTCCTGGCTTTGAGAGATTAATTCCTTCAACATCCTGATAAACCGTCCTTGTGCATAAACAGGAAGCTCATTATCTGCACTCTTTTGCAATTAATTGAAGATTCATCTGGTTCACAGTTGCTGATTTTTGCATCATGTTGTGACAGTTTAAACAACACTACACCGTAATTATGTGCATTAATTGAAAAGTGCTATTTAAATCTCAGGAGAGAACATCCCTCTGGTAGATGAGATACCGGCAGCTCAAATGCGCAGTTTTTAAAATGGAGTTCAGTGTGTGTGTGTGTGTGTGTGTGTGTGTGTGTGTGTGTGTGTTTGAGTCAGTTCCATCCTGGTGATAGAGGAGGCCTCCAGATGCTTCCTGCAGCTGATTTCGTCACTGTGCACAAAATCTGGGGCACTTTTACTTCACTGTTATTGTTGGAGCCATTGTTTTTAGACAAAGCTCTGATAAACCTGCAGCAGGCAAACACAGATTTGTCAAATCCACCTGATGAGGGCAGGTTACAGTCTCCGCCGGACATAAACACACGTCTTGTGTATATACTTGTTCCACTTCCTTTGTGGTGGATCTTGCCTGTTTATACAGGAAGCAGAATTTGATGTTGACGCCACCACATCAGGAATATACACTAATATTAACAAATGGGTCAAGTAGTGGGAAATGATAACAGGGGTCACCATCAGGTTGCTGAGGAAGCATCATGACAATGCCAAGTGATGAAGTAATCGCAGCCTTTCGTCTTACGCTGGTGTGGTGAAGCAAAGGCCGCATCACAGGCAGCACTGATGACATTCTGATTCAACACGTTCACACTGAGCACCCGCACACATGCATGTTTCCTCCACAGCGGAAGTGGGAAACATGGCAAGAGAAACTCTTTCATTGTGGTCAGACTTGGCCACCCATTACGTTGCCTTGTGGTGGCATCGTGTGGCAGTAAAGCGGCCAAAAGACTGCGGAAACATTTTGCCCGGCGTGCTTAGCTGCCAAAATCAACAAATCATCAAATCTGCCCAACCTTTGGTCGCTCTTGAGAGCGGGTCTAATGAGCAGCCGTACCAAAAATAATACCTCACTCACGTCTTCAATGCACATGCATGAGAGGAACTTCATGAGAAATTTGACTTGTTTTACTGTAACAAAAGTCTGTTGGCTGTGCACTCCCAAAACAAGCCCGGAGAAGAACTGTGTAACGTTCACTCTGGCACGACCATGTAGGGAAATCCTGACCAAAATATTACCCTGAGCTAAAATTAACCTGAAAGCTCTCCTTTAGTATCCAGTAAATGCTATTAACACTAATACTTGCAGACAAAGCATTCAGCTGAACTTATTCCTATGACAGCGTCTATGACATTTTCCAGTCGATTTATTGTCGCAGTGCACGAGTATTATTTTTTGTCTTATATTCTTTATAAATAGGTGGTTGAGTGGCTGCCATGTGTAATAGAAGACAGCTGGATTTGATTAACTTCCTGCTATATACTTTCATTGTATCAGCGCTCTTGGCCTGAGGTAAATGAAACCGGGGGAACGGCATCAAGGGAATTGCACATTTCTGTTGAACTGTAAAGAGGCAAACAAAGCAGGCAGTGTGGCAGCGGCCCAGCTCTGGGTTTCCACGTGCCAGACAGTGTTGAGGTTCTGGGACTTTGTCTCACTGGAGATTCTTTGGGATGCAGCAACAGGAACTCCTGCCTTGCCATACTCTCCAGGGTTTCCTGTTTGTCTGTGGAGAGCAGACTGAGGTCAAACAGTATGTGTAAATGATTTTTTGGCATTTGTTTTGACTTCTTCGGAGGAACAGATTGTGGATTTCACTGCATAACGCAGTTCAAATAATGTCAGGTAAGTTGTCAATCACAGAAAAGTGTGGTACACTTTCTGTCAGTTACTTGCAATTCTGCAGATTTTGTGGGACCCAGAATAATGTCCTGAAAATCACACTTCCTGTGTAGCACTGTATCCATTAAGGTACAGCAACTAGAAAAATACCTTTAAAAACTGTTTTACCAAAGTCTTATAGGACTGGAAACAGTATCAAAAAGAAATCTGTAGAGAATGATCTGGTTTTAAATCAAATGAAACTGTTCATCAGAGTCAGACTCACTATTGACCAGGGCTGCAACAAACAATTATTTTCTCAATTAATCAATTAATTAATCACCATCATCAAAATGTCAGAAAATATTTGACGTATTCAAATTACTTCTTCCGTCCAATCCAACAGTCCAAAACTCAAATGTATTCTGTTTAATATCATAGAAGAGAAAGAAAACATGCAAATGTTCACACGTGAGAAGGTGCAACTGCTGAATTTTTTGGCATTTTTGCTTAAAAATAACTTTAACAATTAATCCATTATCAAAATGTTTGTGGATTAACAACATATCAATGAATCCTTTACCATTATGCTCGTGCCTAATCTCTTTCAATCATTTGTGGACACAGGCAGCAGGTTACTGTACATGGTTTAATTGCATACGAGCAGCAGTTGTATAAGTAGAGCCTACACTACATCAATGAATCCGATAAAAAGCACCAAAACACAAACCTTCAATAATATGGATTTATTCTCTAACTTGTAAAGCTGCAGTTCAGTTTATGCTTGCTGTCTTTGTAAAAGATAGATCTGTCCATCAGATGTAGCCAAATGAGATATGGATGAGGAACAGTATGATGCTGACAAACAGGCACACAGGCAGGTTAAAACATTACCTCTTTTGAATTGAATTTGCAGAGGTAATGATACAGAGAACCTGGTTCCTTCTGTAACTTCATAGAGCATCGTGAGTCTATCTACTCAGTCTGAAAATCTCACACATTGTTTTGCTCAAATCCAACATGTTTCTAGTTTTTCCATTCAGTCATACGAGACTGGCAATGGCCTCAGGGCATTACGCTTTGACAGATAGATGTTCTTCCTGCAGATGACCCAATAACAAAAGCAGTCATCAGAATAAAGTTTGATGGACCTTTAAATACTCTGGTGGTGCCAAGCATATGTTAGGGGGACATGAGATATAGGGCACATACTCAGCGGAATATAGGCCAGAGGAAAGAGGGGGGGAAAGTGAGCAGGATACTTTACGAGCTAAATTAAACAGACAACTGTTACAGGCAGGGCTTTAACTGCTTATTTTAGCTGCTCCTTGGAGACTGCGATGCATCTACAGAGCTACACAATACCACTGATGACCACACATGGAACTGACTCTTGGCACGATTTCAAGGCTCACGTGCACTGCGCTGCAAAGGGACTGCTGGAGTGAAAACATGTATATGACGAGGCCAAAGATGTAAACATGCCATGAGATGTGATCACGGGAGAAGTGCAGAACATCTAACAAAAGGAATACTCAAAACGTGTTTACTAAGACAAGCAATAAATCAAAGCCAAGTGAGCAGTAAAAGCCAGCCTCCAACCACACAGTGTTTGACAAAATGAATAATGAATGCTTTATAGTTTAGAGTAAGACATATATCACAATGTAATGTTGACATTACACCTGCTGCACTTTAAATCTATGGACACTGATGTCCTCCACTCAACATATAGCGTGCATGATTGGAATACTTTTGTCATTTCATTTTTTTTCATGTCATGTCTTAAGTTGTCCAATACTTTGGTTTAACACCAAATTCCTGCAAAACTGACAATCCCATCAGTCTCAGCTGTACTTTGTGCTCAGTGCTAATTAGCAAATGTTAGCATGCTAACATGCTAAACTAAGATGGTGAACATAAGCCAGGTTTCCATCCAAATAGCACGAATTTTCAGAATATCAGCAAAAGAAAATGCAAATATGGGCGCGTTTCCATCCACTAGAGTTATGCAAATACTAGGAGTTGGTTCATCGAGATAAGCAGTAGGTGTCGTTAATTCTCCGGTCAGGTGCCATTATAACATTGCAGAAGAACGTCATCAAGATAACGTAATTAAAAGAGTGCCAGTCAAACCTCAAATGGTGGAAAAAAAATATAGAAATCACGATGGAAATATGGCAAATATGTTTGTTTCATGCATTCCTTTGAGGTACAGTCTCCTCATCGCTCCGCAGAGATCTGATGTTTTCGTCTCCCGCCATTTTTGACTCTCCGATAGAAGCTTCAGTTTAAGTCACACGCTTCATGTACGTCATGATGTATTCGCCATGTCTGTCCCCATTGCTTTGTCAAATTTAGCTTTTAGTGATTTAACTTTCCACCTCAGCCAAGCGTAGAAACTTTTCTGCGATACTTTGTGATACCTGCTAAACATCAGCATGTTAGCGTTGTCGCTGTGACAGTGTGATGTGCCCTGGCGACTCTTCAACTTGCCATTCCTCTAACTAGTATAGTGTGCTCCTTTTCATATCCACCTCACATAAGATAAGAAGTATACAGTAATTAAGTATGTCTGCATATAAAAAGTCAGTTACTTGTGTCATAAATATTTGCAGTGCTCCAGTGTTCTGTCCTTGACGCCACTATAATAAAGTCTAATTGCTGAGGCGTCCGGTTGAACATGAATAATATTCAAAAACTTCAAGCTATTTCACTACAAGTGCTCTGACTGGCACAATAAGTTGAGACACTATCATACCACAGGATAACATGCCAGTTGTACAAAATGACTTACTACAACACATCACACTGAAGAATTTCTGCTTAAAGTCTGTGGTTCTCATGTTAAATGACTCATTGCCAGCTCACGCACAGCACCTCTGGTCATCTGAAGCCAATCAGTCGTCAATCATCACAGCTAGAAACTGTTTTCCCTTCCTAAATGTGAGGTACAACTGAAGTAAAAGCCTGCATGGCGTTTATTTAGCTAAAAATAACCAAACAAAGACCATCTGGAGGGCTGGTAAGCTGTTAGCCGATGCCAATGAAAACATGTTTAAAATGATCAACATGAAAGACTTGCATAATTTCATGAGGAATTACTCTTGAAAAAAAGCTAGAGATTGAACTGTTAGCTTCTGTACTCTGTGCTCTCTGGATAACTTTTGTTTTGCCTTTGACATGATTTACTGAGTGGCCGCTCCAGCTTTTTACTTGACTTGACTTTACTTGACATTATGTAGAGCAAATACGACTTTAACAGCGCCTTATTAAGTTTAGCTGTTAACTGAGGTCCTTTAAGAGTGTTTATGTCATTTATAAAGTCAACAAATGGGGTCGACAGATGGTCAGCAGAGTTACAAACGTGAGAGAGGCTCAGAATAGCTCATGGCCTGCTTCCACCGGCCCTCATGCATCAGGGCTTGAGCAATCAACCCCAACGTGAGGGTTTTCCATCAGCAGCGCCAGCATGCAGCTCCAGTTGACACAACAGCAGCCCAGGACCCTGCTGTGACGCTATAGCCTCAGTCCTGCGTTTTCACTGTAGCTGAGAGCTGAAGGGTGGGGCGGGGGTGCACGATCCCATGAGGATGCAGTGGGGCAACCAGCTGGTTTCCATTAGCATACCTCTTCTGGGGAATGGGAGGACTGGCGCATGTGGGCAGACACATGAGGAAGATAAATGATGCGATTGGTCAAGCAGACTAGACCCTCTCTCTGAGCAGAGCCAGATCACCTCTGATTATGGTGATTCTTTAGCTCTTCTCTTAAGTTTAGGACAAACACGTACTGTATAATGATGAAGACTCATGGCAGACAGTTATCGTGCTGTAGGCCATAATCTCTGTTCCCTTTACTTTTCATATCTAAGGTCATTCAGTCAAACATTCTGGTAAGGTTGTAATTTGGGCACCACACCTTTACCATCCTGTGTGGCTTTTCAGCTTTTGGTAACTCTGGGAATCTCACCTCTGCTTTTTGCAGCTGAGCAGGTGGAACTTATGGCCACATGTAGTGAAAAAATAATATCCATACAGCTAGAGTGGCAACCATACTGCACTTCACACCTCAGTCAAGCCAATCCAAATACTCTTACAGACGAAAGATGTAATGTAATGTTATCTGCATGAAGTCATCCCAAAAGACAGTCTTCATCTGTAAACCAAAATATTAAAAGAATAGCTCAAAATTTTGGGAAATGTGCTTATTATTGCTGAGTTAGATGAGAAGAGTGATACTATTCTCATTTTTGTCCCTCTAATATGAAGCTGGAGCCAGGAGACGGTTAACTTAACTTAGCATAAAGACTGGAAACAGGGGGAAACAACTAGCTTGGCTTTGTTGTAAGAAATCCACCTACCAGCACCTTTAATTAACACATTATATCTTCTTAAGCTATACGAAAACTGAAATGTAAAAAGCGAACAAGTTGCAGACTCGAAGAAGAAGTCCGACACATAACCCCTGTTAAACCGCAACTTGCAGTTTTTTCATTTCAGCTTTTGTACGGATTAAAGAAATGTGACATAACATGTTAATTAGTGTAGCTTTACAGGTGTTAGGACAGAGCCAGGCTAGCTGTTTCCCCCTGTTTCCAGTCTTTATGCTAAG
>NTHP01000036.1:1948895-1992976 GCA_003416845.1 Oplegnathus fasciatus
AAAAAAAAAAAAAAGGAAAATCCTTTAATAACGATCAAAGTGTAATTTCATCCTGCAACATTAGTGCCTGAACTAACCAACGGAGCTGCAAAATACGTCTTGTCCCTGAAGTAACATCTGGCCTGATGGATGGCACTTTAAGTACAAGTGTGTTTATCTCACAGCCAGAGAGATGCCACAGATATGTGGCAGCTACGAGCTACAACTGAGTGATAATTCATTCGCCCACCCACAAACCTAAAGATGTTTGGTTCAGGCGTTGAAATGTCAGATTTACTTTGGGCAGAAACACTACTTTACATGACTTACCCTCCGGTTAAAGTTCTGTGTGTTGAAACTTAGACGGAGAGAAGTGAAAACTAAATTTGAAATGTCAGCTTCTTCTATCCAGGTTTACTGAGGAGCCTGGATAAACACATGCCAGCCTTCACTGATAACTGTGATGTGCATGTTGTGATGAATAAAGGAGCTTATTGCTACAACTGCTCTGTGTGACATGCACTCATTATAGTCTGAACGGTTGAAGGAAGAGAGGCAGGCGTAGTAATGACAGCCCCCCCTCAGTCAGCAGCTCAGCCTCCCACGGTGAAAGCGCCTGGAGAGCACAGTTAAGAATGCCAGTGAAATTTACAGGCCCGCAGCGGGCCTCCATATTAGAGGAGGTGAAACATGGATGGTGCCCTCAGGACGAGGACCCTCTCTGAGGCTGCACGGCTAAATCACTGAGGAACACAATAGAGGGACTATGCAATGACAAGGGAGAGTCTGTTTCCTGTTTCTGTCAGTTTCTGCAGACGCACACTTGAGCAGCATGGTTCCACGAACCATCAAGCGCCTGACTGTTACCTTTAACCTAACCCAGCAGGGTGACACAAAGAGCTTCCCAGCAGATGCCTGTTGACCCGTAGTCTTCAGCTACAGCAGCCACTGGTCTTACACCACTATGAAATACGTTTTTTAATTTTTTTCTTGTTTTGATCTGCCTAAACATTTTAGTTGGAAACTTATGGACTTGATCCTCCGACCCAAAAACTACATAAATAGATAAGAAAGAAAAACAGACCACATAAGCAAATAAGTCATATCACACGTCAACATTGTGGGGTGAGAGTGCTCAAGGTCATGGGAAAGATCAGCACACGGACAGCCCAACACAAACACAGCCAGCGCTAAGTCCAGACAATCCAACTTTACCTTAACGTAGGCAGTGTATCGCTGGCACTCCTCCCTGTTGATGTCCAGGCTGAGCTGCTGGCTCATCTGGCTGATCTGAGATCCGCTCTGAGTGAAGTAGACCCGGGAAGGCTGGCTCTTCTGACGCTTATCCACATCAGCTGTCAAGTTATACAGCAACTCTGAGCGGAGACAGAAAACACTGTTACACATAACATCAACAGACAGCGATATTTCTTTGAGTAAAGATAATCTTGAGAAACACGTCAAGTATGCAGGGTTTGGTTTTCTGGTAACTGCCATCAAAACGCGGGAAGAAATAAATGATTGCTTATTGCAGTAACATGAATGTGAGTCAGGGGGATGATGGGAACATGTCTGACATTTCTTGGTCAAATCATCTGATATTACTTCAACTTAACAAGAGCCCTTTGTTCCATCTTGTGTAATGAAAACATAGTGCTAATTGCAGTAGATTTCATGTAATGTGCCCATAGGTTTGCTACTGTGATGAAGACTGACTCAGCTTTGGCTTTGAACAATCGTGTATTTCAATCTTTCATCCACAAGCCAGCAAAGACGTGAAGAAGAACTCTACAGTATAAGCCATTGTATTCATGTTAGCTCTAATGTTAGCTGGAATGACTACTGACAAACTGAACTCATACATAAAAAAAGCCTTTTTGTGCCCATATTTTTATAGCTTAAGGTGAGCAGACAAGGATTAACAAAAAAAAGGAAATTAATTTTCTAGCTGGTGGGGAAGAACTAGTATTGCTGTGAAAGAAAACATTTCAATAACAACATTCCTGCTAGTTCCACCCCTGGCTTTAGTGACATTGAGACACAGAACAACTTCAAGTCTATTTTGAATTGAGAAATCATAAAGCATGAAGTCAAACATTCCCAATATTTCCGAGAAAACCATATATGGGCCTCTGGCCATTTAAAAGCTATTCCTCTGAATGAATCAGCCTCAGTCTGTAGTAATTGCTTCAAGAGGGTGTCATACTGGTAAAACAGTGGGAAGGGTGGCAAACACACCCCAGTTGGACCAAAGCCTAACTGTTTCCTCCCTCCAACAGAGCGAACGCCATGAGCTCACTCCAGAGGAGGCAAAGGAAGGTTTCATTATAGGAGTCACCAAACACATGGTGCTGCACTTTCCATGGCGTTCGCCAGACGACTAAACAGAGAGGCTTTATCCCTGCGAGCCAGGACGTAGTCATTATGTAACGACAGGGCTCCTGCTCCCCTGGGGGGGCTGTGAATGACCACACCCTAACACTGGAACAGGACTGCACCTCAACACTCAACAGGCGCCGCACCCAAGAGCCAGTGAGCAAAGGCTGAAGGGTAAACCATCGGCCACTGCCAGTGAGCCATAAGCCAAAGGCTAACCACATTCACCATCTCCAAGCATGGGGAGAATTGCTCAGCATGATCATGTTTACATATTTAAATGACTAAAAGTTCAAGGAGTATGAATTTCACTTTCTCACAACACGAAATGAGTAAAATATACTGTATCTGCAGGGGTTTGACAGGTTTGTTGAGCAACACGTGTGACACATACCTACTAAGATTTCTGGCTTTTGAGATTCACTTTCAAGACAGTCACTGTGTCTGGCTGCTGGTCGCCAAGAAATACTCACAACACAACTTTTAGAGGTGGAGAGAGCCAGGCTAGCTGTTTCCCCCTGATTCAAGTCTTTATGCTAAGCTAAGTTAATCACCCCCTGCCTCTAGCTCCACACTGAGCACCCAGACATGAAAGGTATCAATCTAATAAGCAAATTTCCCAATATAACTATTCCTTGAAGCCATAAAAACTAAAATTATTCCTTAATTAAAAGTATTATGTATTTTTGATCTATTCTCTACGTAGCCAGCTCATTTTTTGGTACTGGGGGAAATATGTTTTTGTTTCAGTGGGTGAGAGCAGCGGGGTCTTTAAGTAGCATCAGTCACAGGTAGTTTAGAGGGCCTTTCAGAGTGGACTGACAACTTTTGTGAGGTTTCTCTCGTCAGGATTTGTCCTCACCTATCTGTCCCGGCAGCTGTCTTCCCCGGAAGCGCATGCAGGCGGTGACATTGAAGCAGTTTAGGTTCTGGTGGCCCTCGTGGCACTGCGGCACAGAGATGTTGATGGAGACGGGCAGGAAGATGGAGACATCCACCGTAATGACAGGACGGGTCCTACAACCACATGAACCGACACAGGAACACAGTGTGGGAGAGACTGGGCATTAAAACGACTCAGAGGTAGAAAAAAAGACTGTAGTCTCACAGAGAATGATCCAGTTACTCACCTCAGCAGCACCACACTATCTGCCATGAAAGCCCCAATAGTGACATCTGCAACAAAAACATAAACATGGTTGATTTGGAAAGCCAAGTTATGATATTAATGCAACATCTGCTGACAGCACTCTTTACACCTGCAAATCCAAAACAATGCACAGAGGTCTTTAACTGTGACGCTGGCTAAGTCTGACTGTCAGCTGTGGAATGCAGTAAACAAGATGCCTCTATCACGAGTCTTTGCTCTGCGATCGCAACGAGAATGAGAGACAAAAACCATGAGGACGTGAAAACAAATATTTAATAATCTCGTCCTTTCCTGTTGGATGTTTTCATCTCATTTTCTTGATGTGGTTAGGGACCGTACCAGTGTATCCGTTGCCATCCATGTCCACATTGCCGGAGATGGACTGACCAAACATCTGCAGACCAGGGTTTACGCTGCGCCCTGACAGTTTCTGAAACAGATGATACCAACATTCAAATAACACGTGAGCCAACGTGGAAAAAAGAGCACATTGAACGATTTGTTTTTGCTCTGCGTTTGTTCTTCATAGATGAAAAATCTGCGTTTTAATATTTACAGCACGCAACTCTGTAAAACCACAACTTGTCGCTTTTACATGTAAGTTTTTGTTCGGATTAAACAAGCGAGATAAACTGTGTTAATTAATGAGCTTTAGAGGTGCTGGTAGGTGGATTTTTTTTATCTTTGGCAGAGGCTAGCTGTTTCCCCAGTCTTTATGCTAAGCTAAGCTAGTCACATGAAAGTTCTAGCTCTGTACTCAGCGCAGACACAAGAGCGGTATGGATACTTTAAGTGTATTTCCCAAAACATCAAAATTGCTTTAATATACTGTGAAGTAGATTTAACAGAGGAAACCCTGCTGAAAATCAGAACCCTAACACCGGATAAGTAGTGTTTTATCCGCTGAGAAACCAGGAACTGCAGCTTTAAATGAAATATAAATACATACAATGACTTGCCTGCCACACAATGAACACAGATGAGTGACTGCTCCCAAAATACACCACTCTCTGTGCCTTCATTTTTTTTTGACAGTTAGAATATGGCTTCAAAAGGAGAAACTATTCAGTTTTAACAAAACATCTCAGCAGTGATGATGGCTTACTGCATGTGGCAGTTAAAAAAGTGACTTTCAACAAAGAAAATATTTTGTAGTCACTAATAAAAAAAAAGAAGCCCATGAAGAACTTCTTGTTTCTCATTCAGTCTTTCCTGTGTATTCCCGAGGCTACATCACCACGTGCGACTTTACCACACATTACTCAGCTACTTTGACAGCCACCGTGTCAATACACAAGGCGAACACGTGGTTTTCATTAAAATTTAGCATGCGTTGGTGAAGCTGTAGAGAAACTGCCACATCTAGAAATGAGGGAAAAGATATTCCTTTGCTGAGCATGAAAAAAACAAAAATCTACATGATGTTAGCATGTTGTCTGGATGAGTCCTTACCATGGAGTATTTGCTGATGATTCCTGTGGCATCCCCATGGTAGATATACACGGCTCCACCATAGTCATCCTCTTTCGGGGCTCCTATGGCTACATCTGAAGAGACAAATACAGGACAAAAAGTGAAAAGTCAGCATAGAAATGAATGAGTAAGTGACTGTGCGTGTTTGTGAATGTGTACAAAAAGCTTTCATTAACCCTCTGTTTACTTTCAGCTGGCCAGTGCCTGGGAAACAAGCTGTTACAGTGAGACTCTTAATAGACAATTAAGTGTTGTTAGTGGCCATAAAAACTTGTGCGACCTCTGAGAGAGTGGAAACAAGACTATACAGTGCTGGCGAGAGCACTGAAACAACGTCTCCTTATCCCATTTCCACAGAAAGTCCATATATAAACTTTCCTTTTATAAACCAAAACACACCATGCCATGTGGTGCAGCATACCAAAGCAGAAATGGTAAAAGAATGGCACTTCTTTTTGTAAATACCACACAATAATGAACTCATTATGTAGAGGTAGAATTAAACAAGTGATTTGTTAGTGAAACCAAATGTGTATTCTGATTTCTACAGTAGTTCTTTCAAATTAAATGGTAGCAGTTTAGTTGTAAATAATAGACTGTCAGTCAGCGAGCAAGTCTGGCTCTTTCGACACTCCGAGGGTGACGAGTTACAAGATGAGTTATATTTCCCAGCTGCCATCTTTCTCCACACACACACACACACACACACGTTGTGCCAGGCTGCAAGCCTTGAGGCGTATCTCACACACGGAGATGAAACCGGGCAGCAGCTTCCAGCCTCGAGCGCGCGCGACGGACGCCAAGTCGAGCCCTCAGAGCCAAGCCACGCGAGTGCCAGGAAAACAGACAGTAAATGTATGTCTCTCTGTGCGTGTGTGGATAATTTGGTTTGCGTCTGGATGGCTCTGTGCACACAAGGGTGAGAGAGGGCAATATTTTCTAAAGATCCCCCTCGCCGCAGGGTAATCGACACAAAATGTCTGTGAAAATGAGGGGTTTTGTTGCACCTACTGAGCATCTCAACCAGCCGACATTTGCTTGTGGGCTGATGTGAGGAATATAAACTGTGTGACTTCATTATTCGCCAGATGACAGAGGAAATAGCTTTGTTGCATGACTACAGGACAATGTCCCACTAACAGCACTAAATACTGTTGCAAAGTGGTTGCCATTGCCTGGAATATAGATTCATGGACCACTGGAGGGCCAAGACTTATATACATAAAACACGACCCTCATCTGACTTCAGACCTCTGACCAGTGGCTCCAGTGTTACAAAGCATTTTGCATGCCCAGATATAGTTTAGTGGTTAAAGGACAATATCAGTAGTTTTGAATTTAAAGACTGTTTTGATATCTCTCCCTTTTTGGTGCATTCAAGGACTCTCTGGCATCTGAGACGAAATTAATATGATGTACGATGAAACTGATTTGTAAGGAGAATTTTTAAAAGACTCTCAGCTCTTAATGTATCACTACACAACAATTAAACCTCAACAATAACAACAAAAAACAGTGATGGATAGCAGGCTTTAAGTCGCAGCAAGTTGATCTTCACCTCATAGTGAAATAAATTAGAAACAGTGGCTGCCTACAAGGTAGGAAGTTGATCTTGAAACTTGTGGCATGGTTGTAAAATGGTCAGCACTACTGTAAAACACAAGTGATTTGTGTTTAATGGACTAAAACATGTTAAACCCCCAGTGTGGTCCTTTAAGTCAGTGGTTCCCAACCTTTTGGGCTTTTGACCCCTTAAAGTAAATCAGTGTCTACTTGTGACCCCTCGACGTTGTGAGCAGTCCCTTTAAAGAGTGACTTTCCCCTCTAAACGTCTCAGGTTGTGTTACTGAATTACTGTTTAAGGCTCAAAGCCAAAATTTCACAGAAAAACAAAAAGACAAAAGTGCATTAAAAAATAACATTTTTGTAGCAGAACACTGTCTTGTCTCCTATCACATTATTCACCTCACGACACCTCAGATTTATGTCGTGACCCCTGAGAGAGCCCTGACCCACAGATTGGGAACCATCATTTTAAGTATCTGTCTTTCCATCGGCAAAATACAGACCGTTTAAACACGAGCCAGGAGTTTACTGTCTCTTTTAAAACATAAAAACATACATTACTTGGTATAGTACAGAAATATATGACATAATTTATTTATCATTAAAAGATATAATAATATAATGCAACTTTTAAGTCAACATGGACAAGAAATCCTAAATGTGCACAGAATAACGCAACATTAGAACATCTGAAGTGACAACTGAGCAAACTTCACCTCCTGGTGAAGACCATGTGATACAGTCAAAAGCTCCAGAACAAGCAAGTAAGTGGATGTTGAGTGGACACTGTTTTGAGCAGGCAGTTTCTAATATGTTATTATGGTACTTTGTACTGACCTTGATATCCGTCGTCGTCTATGTCTCCGATTGCGGCAATGCATTCTCCAAAGTGTGCATTGAAAGCATTGTCACCACTCAAAACACCGCCCTCCTCCATCACCCCCTGAAAACAGCAGCAGGCAGGATAACAGTTTAAAAACAGAGCTGGCAGAGGAAAAAAGAAAGGTCCTACAGTGAACCGCTGCAGTGAAATTATTGCAGCTTTTCTCAGATAAAATTCTTTGGCCTCGACTGCAGTTAGCTGGCTTTTATCCAAACAATTTAACAACCGAACAGACAGTCAACTTCCTCGCAATAACTCATAAATATAAAATGAACAAACAGAAGCTCTAGTCTTGGTCGGTTAAATAATCTCACAGCCGAATCACACAATGCTCCACTGTTTTATTCCAGTGTCATGATAACAAACATGGTCAGAAAGAAATCAAACTCGAGCAGAGCTACAAGTCGACACTGCCGACAATAATAACAGTATAGAAATGTACATCTGCGTGGTTCAAAGGGAGAGACTGGACATACTGTGGTAAAATAAATCTGAAAGTTGTGGTATCATGTTCCCACTGACCCACAGATCCCACTTACATTGCCCTTGCTGAGGTACACAGACACCTGGCCCTCATCCCGTAGCTGGCTGTGCATGGGTGCCCCCACCAGCAGGTCCGACAGGCCGTCCTGGTTCAGATCAACTGCACACAATGAGGAGCCAAAGTAAGAGCCCATCTGGAACCAAGCCGAGCCACAGAGCAATGGGTCAGATCACAGACACTTCTTCTGCAGTTCATACCATTGACATGCACGATTCACGCTCTGACTGGATTTATTTCCCCTTTTATATCTAAACCAATATTAAAGGAATATTTACACAACTTGTATCTAAAAGCTACCATGACTTCCTTTTATTTACTCCGAGTGGAAAGCATAGCTACCGCCCTGGCTTTGGTTTCTGGCAAGTGGGTTCCTTCTTTACATCGCTGTTGCTGTTACTTCACGCAGACATAAACAGTGCAGTTCTGACAACAAAGCAATCAGAGTAGCGTGTCTGCAACGCATCGCAAACATCAGCTACATGATCTCTGAGGCAGATTAGGCTAAAAAAATACTGTTGTGGTGTTCCTGATTTAAATGTATAGTATAACAATAGCCTCGATGCAAAATATGTGCTGCATGCTGATTAAAAACAGAAGAATAAAAGACCACATCCGAGCTCATACCATTTTCCCTGAGGCTTGAAAACTTTTCACCAAAGACACGCCATCCATTTTGAAAATGTAAACCTGTGCAGGAGAAAAAAACAAATCACTGCAGCGAGCAACACAAAGAGGACTCCACTTCAACAGCTGGAAACAAGAGAGAAGATGAAGACCCCTACTTTTCCACTGCCGCTGTGCTGAGGCGCCCCTGCAGCTATGTCTATTACATTAGGAGAGGAGAAGTGTCCAGCAGTCACAGCGTAGCCTGCAGACACAGACAGTAATCAGTCACAGCTGCTTTGTACTGATGTGTTTGACATCCAACACAACCATCCTCATTAACAGGCTCTCACCGAGGTAGCTGTATCTGTGGGAGTCGACGTCTTCTTTGTTTGGGCTGTAGAAGGAGTCGGAAGTCAGGTTGTACACCTTGATCGTCCCGGTCCAGTAGTACGACCCCGGCGCCCCCATCACCACCAGCTCCTGCAAGTTAAAATTCATTCAGATGACTGTGATTCACCTTCTATCTGCACTGCAACAGCCTGCTGAAGAAAAGGGAAAAGAAAAGAAAAGAAAAGAAAAGCGCTGCTGGGTGTACGTCTGGTTAACCGACGGCCACAGACTGGTTTGTGCTATCTGCTCTTAACCACACGGCCAAATGCCAGCCGAAAACTGCCTCCTTTGATGTGAGGAGGAATTCAGAGCCCAGGCAACATTGACAGCTGTAAAATGAGTCGTTCACAGCTTTTTGTCGGGATGGTGCACAGCTATATAAGGGACCAGAGCACGACAGTCAAGATGCTCTGCTTTGACTACACTAAAACTGTTGTACCATTGCTCAGCGCTTCCTGATTTCCCTTCTGATGTTATCTATGTCAGAGGATGTGTTGTTAGCAGTGACAACTCAAAGAAACAGAACAGCACAGCAAGGACCTTACTCAGCAGTATCCCCTGCGCTGTGGTGTCAAACATCTGGGCACCACCAGGCGTATGCACCACGGTTCAGACAAGGATAAGGTTTAACAGTTGGACATCTTCTCTTTAAATTCCTCACATTCTTTCAAGGGGGGGGATGTTCAAATGCTTTAACAGATCAACACTGACGTCCTAAGTCTGTGAAAAAAAAGTGGGTTTGATGATTTTGTCTTTGGTTTTAAAACAGTGGGTTCATTGTGGAATTGACGTTATCAGAATCTTTTCTTCCTTGAAGCCAAAAGTCTTCTCTCTAGAGTTATTTACAGGTTTCACATGATGTCGACTGAACCATCTTATGCTACAGTAAAAACTTGGTGAAGTTCTGCTTACAAGCTCGACACCTGCACAGGTCTTTCCAGCTTACAAATTGTGTTTTTTTTTACGTAATAAAATAATGAAACTAAACCCAACTAAATATTATGTCATAGAGTCTTCATAACAGCCGTGAATGAGATTTTCAAAGGCTCTTTGACACAAACACATCAAAGAATTTGTAGTGAAATGTTCAACAAGTTAGCCGGCAGATTATGTGAAAATGATCCCGTTTTAGCATCTGTGACAGGAAAACCATTTTCAAAAGCAAAGCCATGTGTGTGACACGTCTGCATGCTTGTATGAGTCCAGATGAGTCTGTCGTGCATGTGTCTCTGTAAATGTAAGCAAGTAAATGTTTGATGAATGAGTTTAAGGCTGCAACTAATTCCATTATCGATTAATCTGCTGTTTACTTTCTCCATTAATCATTTGGTCTATTAAATATCCCACAGCCCAAGGGGACATCTTCAGATGTCTTGTGTTGTCCGTCCAACAGTCCAAAACCCAAAGATATTCAGTTTACAATGATATAAAACAGAGAAAAGCGGCAAATCCACACACTGGAGAACCAGAGACTGGTTGGATTTTCTACTTTAAATATGACTTGAGTGATTAAACGATGTTTAAAACTGCTGTCGATTCATTTTCTGTTGATCCACTAATCGATTAGTTGTTTGCGGCTCTAGTATAGTAGCTTGAGATTAGCTTGGCTTAACTAGAAAACGAATATAATGTAAAATAAAGAAAAACTACACGAATTACATGAAATTTCCATCAGACTCTTTCTCACCAATGAGAAAGCTTTCCCCCTCCGGGCCCAGCCGTGCTCCAAGTACACATTTTAAGTCACTTACAGTCTACTGTACTTTACTGTATGTCCCAAATTGAGCGTAGCTGTAATTTGAGACTTGAAAAGCACCTTTGGAGAACATGCCGCTCACAGGGAACATCAGGAAAGAATTATATCGCTAATGTATAGAATACAAAATGTCTAAACTGATCAAATACACATTTCTAAATCTAAATGTATTCCTCATATGCACATTTTTTCCTGTCAAACTATATTTTTGCTCAGATGCATTTATACGTTAAATCTATTTGACCTTCCTCTCACCACTACTGCTCACTGCACCAGCTGCATCTTTCTACGCACAAACAGTGTGGGAGACCAAAAGGTGTTGTGCAGCGAAGGATGATGACATGTGTAAATATAAAAACAGTAGTGCGTCTATACCATAGAGAAAAGGAAACTCGTATTTTCTTAAACGCGTTATCTTCTATCTCACACCAGGTCAAGTGAGACCGCTGCAGCCTTTGTCTGCCTAAGGAAACATAAGCGGTTATCAGCAGTTAGTCAGCAGAGCGCTGGCTGCTTTGATACAAATGTATATCTGACTGTAGAATTCAGATTTTCCACACCATTTGACATCTTAAACAACTTGAGGGGGGGAAAAAACCCCTCTCAGTCCCATATAGAACATCTCTGCTAACTATACCAGAGAGACAAAGTCAGCAAAGAGTGAGGGAAAAAAGGTTATTTGAACTGTAATCATACTTTCAAGTGAGAAAATGAGCCCCCTGATAAGAAAAAAGGGACAGTAAGGAAGATGAGAATGACTAATAGTTTCTATTAGTATTATGACTCAGTAAACCAAACAGTGAATAGACGAAGCTCCATGAGTGTCCAGACAACAGAGTTTGGATGACGACAAACAACTATCTCTATGTTAGACTAACAAAGAAGGGGTATTACAAGGATTAAGAAGATGAACAAGTACTGTTACTGACCTCCGTAAAAACTCCCGCTATCCCGGCTTGGCACGAGCCGTGCTCTTCCCCGTACTTCTGCTTATAGTCTGCAAGAAAAAACAAACCACAAATTATTTCACTGTGTGCTCGAGCCAGCGTTTACTGGAGTTTTTCCTGCATTCCATATGGAGCTAGTCAAAGTCCCGGTCCCATCCACGAGGAATCTGGGGGCAGAAAGCAGACCGAGAGAAGGGGTGCAACACCACATTCGACAAGAAGACCTCTTACTTGGGGGCGGTGGGGGGGGGGCAGCACTCTCAGGTTACAAAAATATTGAGCTTGGATCGGCACAAAATGCACTGCAAATATGGTCCCATGCAAAGTCTGCCTGGGTTCTCCACAACTGTTGGCAACAAGAGTTACGGAAGGAAGTGAAATCCTGACCTGGGAGCACAATTAAGGTGTAAAACAGCCTTTGATAAATAGCTCTGAGTCACATATCAAAACATATCAAGAACACATTTGCATGACTCAGCTTAAAATGTTATACAGTACATTATATTTCAAATGGAACTTGATTTTTAGTGTTGTGGAGGGGGCGCAAAGGAAAACAACCTGCAGCCCAAATGGATTTGATTTACTACAATCATAACAAAACCTGATTTCTCTACCTCGCAAGCAAATCTGTCCTTAAAAGCACCTGATTTCTGAAAGATCAAGCCAAAATGTTTGTTTCAACAAAGTTGGCATTACACCTTTGTGAAAATGTTTGTCTTTTGCAAAAAGCTGCATTGGGAATACAAACTCTCCGTCTCTATTGGACAAATGCTCACATATTCAACAAACTGTGTCGCTCAATAGGAGGAGCTGGCTCTTGCCAAAGTACTCGTGCTGGACTGAGGAAGAGAGATCACACTTCAAGGCTCTCCTGCTACTGTTCCTCAGTGCCAAAACACCAATCAGAGGCCAGAAGCAGATGTGGGGCTTCGCACTGATGGTGCTGGCTACAGAGATCACGTACCATGATAAAATGTAACCACAGAAGAGGATAAACAGAACCCCTAAATCTGAACCCCTCGAGGGGTCCCAAGATAAATCTGAGGGGTCACAAGATGATTAAAGGAATAAGAAATAAACAAGGACCAGGATAAATATGTTATCCCCACATTATAATATAAAAGATGTTGCATCTCCTCCCTCTCTGCGACGCCCTTCAGAACAACTATAAACATTTTTAATTTCCGACATAGTCAGGCCACATGTTGCACAAACCAGTTATTTTCTCACATAACCCGGCAATTAGCTCAGCATCTAAGCATGCTAACATTTGTTAATTTGCGCCCAAGTGCAGCTGAGACCGATGGGACTGTCCTTTGTTTTGATGATATGTGGTCATAAACCAAATTATTGGACGGGAGTTTTGACCTCATGATGGCTCTAGATGAAAAGTGAAGAGATCGACAAAGTCATTACAACTCATCCTGAGGAGAGCATGAATGTGTGTACCACATTTCATAGCAATTCAGCCAATTGATGTTGAGACATTTCGCTCAAAACCACAAATGTGAAACTCATGGTGGTGCTAGAGGGAAAGTAGGGGGCTCACCAAAGTCATTAGACTTCATCCTCTGGGGACCATGAATGTCTGCACCAAATTTAATTAACTGAATTGATCCAGTGGTTGTTGAGATATTTCAGTCTGGACCAAAGTCGTGGGCACACCGACCAACATTGCAAAAAATATATTTTCTTCCACAAATTTTTCTTTTTTTTTCTTATAAAATAAATATTCAGGCCTTTAAAAATCCTTAAAACTGAACAATGTGAGACAAAAAATGAACTTTAACTGCTCATAACTCATGTCTACACTCAGGCCATAACCTGTGTCTTTGCTTGATTTTAAGGTGTTACGAGGCAAAAGGGGGTTGGGAGCCACTGGACTAAACCACCTCTCACCCCCAGCAATGCGTTTGATCTTTCCTAGAGTTGATGTCTGCCTTACGTGAGAAGTTCATATGGGTTCAAAAGAAGGAAAAAGAAAATGAAATTCGTGCCACCATGGTGCCTCAACTGTACCTTCGTAACACGGGATGAGCGGCTTCGTCCTGCCCTGAAGAGTGGCAGGAATGATGGAGCAGTATCCATGTGGAAGGATGTGCTCGGAGTCGTAGTAGACATTTTTCCAGCGGTGGGCACAAGCCTGCAAGAGAAAGGCAGGGATGGAAAACAAGTTCACACACATGCTCATTCTGTAAACACAAACACTTCAGACTGCAGGCGGGAGTTCCTCGACCACACTGATAGTTTAAGCCCCTTCGTCGCTGGGCTGGAGTCAGTGCGTCTCTGTGGCTGTCAAAATGATCGTCAATGAGAGGGAGGAATTAAAGCCCATCCATAACCCTGACCATAACAGCCATGGTCTGTGGTGTGAATATCTCGGCTGCAGCTTGAGATCTGTGTTCCCTGAGCAGCACTTAATGTGCAGCAAGATTTTTAAAAGTTTTAATTTCAAAACAGCTCCTCCGGGCTGTACAGGCAGCTGGAGAGGCCAAAAGTTCAGACAGCAAAAAAGAAAGTGGATCAAAAGACAGAGAACAAACTCTTACTTTATTACGCCGCTGCTGAAATCGGGGGTCCATTTCGAAAACTGACAGTGAGTAATTCTCAAAACAACATTTTGCCGCAGTGCTTTTTCAAAATAAAACATTCCACAGATCGGTAAGCAAACAGGATAATATAGACTAGATTTCAAACTCTGCACAAATCAGGCCACATAAATGTGTAAATGTGGCAATAATTTAGTACCCTGGGGGGACGGTGGTGGGGTTCCTGTGGCTCTGGGGACAGATCTGGACGCCTCTGTGCAGAGTTCACTTAATTTCCCCTCGCACTGTTTAACCCCTCCCCACTCGCGCACACACACACACACACACAGCCAATCTAAATGAATATAAGAGCTCTGCAGATTGTGGGCACACACAGAGCGTCAGATGACTATCTGGAAGCAAGATGCTATGCTGAGAAACACTTGTGTTTCAAAGGACGGCTTGGCCAACTGTAGTAGCAATACCAGCATGAACTCTCCCTCTTGAGTAGAAGCAGATTCTTTGTAAAAAAAGTAAAAAAAAAGATCAATCAGCTGACATAAACATAGCAAAAGGAGCTCTTGCTGCAGCTGACAAGTTCTGCCGAAGCAGCAAAGAAAGGCTTTTATGGTTGGAGTGTGGAGTCTATGCTGTTGTCATGTTCCTGTTCAGTTTAAGGGCTCGCTGGTCACAAACAAGGCCTTTACTGAAAGCACAGATGAAATCACCACTGTACACATCTGCCAAGCAGCCGTTTCCCTCCTGTTGCACAGAAACGTGAGTCTATTCAGATGAGATAAAAAAAAAAAGAAAAAACATCAGTGCTTTGGAGAGGAACAGCAACACGTGGCTCTGGAAAGTCACCACCTTTCTTTTATCATAACCCTGTCTGGACGGCCAAAGAGTGCGCAGCTGAAAGCTTGTTGTTATACAACTCTGAGCTCAGATTCCCAAAGACTGACAGCTCCAAGAAGTCTTCAAGTCTTGATGGCCTGACTAACGAGTAAAGCCAAGTGTAATGGTTTGAAAATCACACCAATACATTCCACTGAGGTATAAAAAAATGCACCAAAGACAAACATATTGAAAGGAATAGAGGTTTAACAGGCCGAACAGTTATCTGGACGTCTGTAGAGGGAGGAATTCTAATGCTTCTTTTGACTCCCAGAGGAGGAGCTCAATCAGCAACAGGTATTCAAACACATTCACACCTGTCACGAGTGCTTCAAGGGTTGTCCTGTCCACCGGTCTGCTTCAAACTGTCCTGGAAGGCTGCTAGTTCCCTCGCTACCCACCGCACAGGAGAGGGGGGTTAACGTTTAATGAAAGGCTGCCCTTGGACGGGACCACCGCAGAGGAGCTGAAGCCTAAACAAACTCTGCCAGCTGCCCTATGATCTCTGTGCAAATACCCAGCCGAGCACCTCTGGGATTAGCACCACTAGTTAGTCTACTCCTCTAAATCCCTCTCTCAATTTTTATAAACAACAATCTACTCTTGACAAACCCTGTTCCACTGACTCGTCCAGCTCCAAACACGAGGTAGATGTTTCACAGTGTTATGTAACCATGCGGCAGTTTCCAAATCTGTCTGACTTAAGTTGTTACTCCAGCTTCGAATGTGCAGAAAGAAAACGATCATCTAAGTTCAGTTTTTACAATTCAAAGCTTGTAAGCATGTAACACAGAATGGAGGGAAAGGCCTTTTTGCTAAAGGAGGGTTGTAATGTCGAGGCCAACTGTGGTTTAACAGTGTGGTTCATGGTAAGACATTTGTAACAATGATGTCGGGGTAATCAGGTCTGTTTTTATGAGTGTACATGGTTCGCATTAAACAATTTGGCGAAGGGACTGCGGCGTCGTGTCCTCGCACTCACCAGTATTTTGCCATCGGCTCTGTCCTGGCGGGCCAGGCTGACCCCCATCCACTCATCATCCCTGTCTCCTTGGCACGTCTTCCCACACGACTCTCTCGGCCTATTTCCTGAAAGACAATGAGAGCAGTTTGCAGACGTTGAGTCATCAGGACGGAGGATGTCTTGGAGCAAGCAACTTGTTACTTGTCAGCCATTGTCAGCTTCATGAGTTCTGGGTTTCATTCTTTATTTCTGCTGAATGTGCAAGTGCCTTGTACACAGTTGACAGTTTGAAAATCTGTAAACCAAACGTTAAAAACGGAAACAGTTTGTGGTTATTGGACGTGTTTCACAACAACTCTTCTGTTACTGTTACTCTTCTATTACGACATTTAGTATAGCCCAAAGACACTGGATTTCTGAGGTTGACATCAATATTGATATTTTAATGTTAAACAAATCTGATAAAAATAGATTCCATTTTTTACATTAACACATAACATAAATACTTTTATAAGGATTCCTTTAAGGGTGCAAATAATGATTATTTTCATAATTGAGTTATCTGCCAGTTATTTTCTCAATTAAGCAGTTGGACCAGTTTCTGAAGTTCATAAGTCAAAAAGATAATGAAGAACATAAATCCAGTAAAAGTCAAATTGACATAAATGTTATAAATTAGGAGAATAAAGCCAATAAAAAGACAAAGAGCTTCGGTAATTCTACATTTCAAGAACAATTTGAGTCCAAATGTTAAATAATAGATCCCTTAGTTTTCCCCCCTTCCCCAAGTTTGATTGTCTTTCTCCCTGCAGATAATTGATTCAGCACAATGGCATGTAGCTGAGAGTGTTTCTCTGTGTCAGTGTGTTGTAGGTTCCCAGAGGCCCCTCAGAGTTCAGCTCATCTGGTCCAGGACTCGCTCACTGTGAAAATGTGTGTTGTTGTTTTTTTTTGGTGACACATTGACTGAGCACGGGGTTAATATTGAAGCCATGCCTGCACCCCGGCTTTCTTGACCACAAGAACAGAGCCGGGGATTTGGGGGTTTGGGGGTTTGGGGGGGAGTTCAGCTCAACTTTTTGGCTCACGTGCTTGGAAAATATTAGGCAGAGCATAAATCATATTTATCAAAATATTTATGGACCTCTGCACACAGAACCCCTCTTTCCTTTTGCACGTCTCCATATAGCAGGTTCAGAACTAAAGGAACAACTGTAGCACTGTTAAGAGCAGTATAAGGCTGCATTATTCTGATAAAACAAAACAGATGCTTGGGGGAGTTTGTACAAAGAATGGACAAGAAAAAGCTGCAGGAAAGCCCAGCATGAGTGTGTGTGTGGACTGCAGCAGAAGTCAACTCTTCTGTGAGATGATTGTTAATTTCTGAGCTGTTCAAGTTGTGCGTGTGTTGCCCTGAGGCTGCAGTTAGTGTATATGTCATTATGTGTTCTTGTGTTTATGCTGCAGGCAGGCAGTGCTGACTGACCTCTTCCCAGATCCATCTCTGTGCAGCGGCGCTCTGGGTTGCTGTGGACTCGGCATTTATATACAGCTCCGGGAGAGTGCACAGAGCTACTGTAGGTAGAGTTTGCCTTCGGAGCCCCCACTATTACCCTGCAGACATGAGGAGAGGGGAGAGGATGGGACACAGTGCGGTTTTCACCTTAAACACCTTAAAGTAAATCTAATCTGTGTCTCTGAAACCTTTGAATAAAAAAAGACTATCTATAGCCAGCAGAAAAAGTTACAGCACGGACAGAAATGGCTTTTCATGAGGAATATCACCCATTATTGTTTTGCATTGATTGGGTGTGGATGCAGCCTGAGCTTTAGAAGACATTTCAGCATTTGTTTTAAAAGTACAAATTCATTGCATCATTGACAGAAAATAACAGCATTACCAGGAACATTACAAGGTGGGACTCACCAGCGTGTGTTGTCATGATAATGCTCCAATACAGAATAGCCAAAAAAACTAGAATTTGGTCCGCGGAACACCAAAGGATGTTCCAAGTCTATATTGTAAGAATAAGCCACTGAAATAGAGAGATAGACGTAAAAAACAATTTGTAATCCCGTTTTTTGTCTCCGAAGAGGAGCCATCCCTTTGCGCATCATGCGTAATAACGCGGTTAAAGTGTCCAAAAAGAAGAAAAAAAAACAATAAGGGGGAATTGTCAGCTCTTCAGTGGTCAAACTGTTACAAAACTATCTTTCACTTGTGTTTTTCCTGGTCTCGCGCTGCATGTAGGCTGTGATGGCACGAGGAACGGCTCGAGGAGGAAAAATTAACGGTCCGTAAATAGCGGTGCGTCAGCTTCTCTCCATTCTGTGACAATCTGAGAAAGTTGTTGCTCGCAGGCTCCCTGTCGTGGAGATAAATGCGGTCAGATGGGTCAAGTTAACCAGAATAAGACCGGAAATGACGAGAAGAGTCACTCAAAATAAAAGCATCGCCGTTGGTCGAGCTGCCAGTGAGAGTTGTAATGTGAAAGGTGAAACCGGAACGCGTGTTCTCATTTTGGTGCTCCCACACTGGTAACGCGGTCATGGAGAGACGCGAATGGTTTTGAGGCGCAAAGCATCACATTTCACCCGTGGGCTTCAGGGGCTCCGCTCACCTAAACTGAGACATGAGGGCGCACTGCTGCCATCTAACGTTTTCCACCCACAACGAACACAGTAACATCTTCATTTCCTTAATTTAAAAAAAGCTTCAGTTTTAATGAGCAGCTTATTAATTTATACTCATTCAAGATCTGAGATTCACAGAGTTTAAATCAGGGATAGTGCAGTGCAAAGCTTTTATAATAAGATGTTTTATTGCAACATTTTAGCCAACCAAAGAGACCCTCCTCTGATGTGGTTTCTTTCTCTGTCCCCTTAAATCAAAGCAATGTCTACCAGTTGTGACCGGTCAACCAAAGATTTTAATATCCTTGTTTAATTTGAATACGTTTTAGAGTCCTGATGAAATAAATTAGACTTAATTAAGATTTACAAGACAAAGGCAAAAGATTAAAGGAGAGACTGAAGAAAAGCATAATATCACTTTTCTTCTGCTTTTCTCTTTTCTTAATCATCTCAGTTTTATCTCGCCACGGAGTCCTTAAGTTTGGAACCACTGTATCACAGTGTAATATGTACATGGTGCAACAGCATGTATGTTATATCCTTACATTGTCAAATGTATGGCTAAGCACACTATATGTACTGCACATATCATTTAAATATGCACATAAACCACCTCTATATAGTCATTTATAATCATACAGTATTTCAGTATTCCTTGAACTGTGCCATGCACTCGTGCATCAAGTCCATACTAACAATCTGACCTGTCTGTACAGAGGTTTGTTGTCCAGCTCCTGCCTATAACACAGCTAGCTATATGTTTAAGTTTGCTTATATTTGTTCAGCTGTGTTTGTATTTGTATCCTCCTGTAAATGTGTTCTCTGCTCCATGTTTTAAGACCCTCCTGCACTCAAAAATGTGTTTTATTGTTAATTCACTTGGATGTTTGAGCTTCTCTGTGCAAAATGATGTACAGCACAAATACAAGTTCTATTGTCAATAGAAGGCTGTTTTGAAATTCATCTGCCAAAGGTGGAAAGTTTCTCACCTGAAATCTGAGTTAAAGACGTACAAACATGATTTTGTGACATCACAACCAGTCTGGAAGCCAGTCATTGGTCCAAAATGCAATTTACATGCTTATATTGGCATATTCATAGATTCTGATAGATAAGAGATGTAATTTAACTTGGAAGACACAAACTTCAAACACTTATTACTTCAAAGCAGAGTATTTTTATGTCTTCAAACTTTTCTGAAGGGAATTTTTAGTGTGTATTTCGCATTTGTTTTCTGCACTGTTTAAATATATTCAGAGCGACAGAGAACCAGAGTCAAAATCCTTTTATGTGTCAACATATTTGACCAATAAAGTTTATTCTGATTCTCATTAAATGAGGGTTTCCATGGTCCAATGCGTGTCCTTCATATGGAAAACTGCATTTTTGTTGTGGATGAAAGAAATAAAGGTCAAACAAAGGTAACCCTTGCTGAAGTATCTGACCCACTACCAACAGGATCTTTAAAACCCAGATTTGTTGTGATGTCTGCATTCCACATGTGTCTGCTTCAACAGGATGTTATCATACTGTATCCTCTGTTTGACAGGCTGAACAATGTAAAACCAGGTAATGAGATAAACTATTGGATTCAACAGGTAAGATAGTGCATGACAAGAAGGATAAAGGAGTGACAAAAGGTGTTCTGTAAATAAGATTTAATCTGTTAGTCTGAAAATGTATAGCAAGTCATATAGTGCCCTATAGTACAGTTTTAATTATCATAGTACAATTTACAGTTTTTGTGTTTTTGTGTTTCTATGTCGGTGTCAGTGACAAAATATAAAGCATAGAAAAGCTGTGTTACACACATACTGTAAGGTCCAGAGGCCAGTTTATCTTAACGTGGTGCGAGTGCACAGTTAAAGGGTCGTTTACAGTTTTACAGAGGAAGTGATTCAGACAACAGCACAACACAGAAACCTATAAATCAACTGACCTGTCAGCGTCAACACGTGATAATAATATAATTTATTGCACAAGCCAATCTGTATATAAACACATTCTAAAATGAAAAGAAAACAATTTAACTTAATCTAAAACAGATAAATTAACAAACTTAATTTCAGAGTAAAAGTGGATTCATGGAAGATTTGTGTTTCTGGCATATTCTCTAAATCCCTCATACCTTTAGATATAGTCACGCACACACGTACACACACACGCACACACGCGTACGCACACACACACACACACACACACACAGAGTCTTATGCCCCAGCGTGTGCTCAAACACACATACAAACACCCACTCACACATACGCATAAAATGACAAGAAATGTAGACAGAAGGGCTTGATCAAATCCATGGCAGTCTTCCCCTTCAGCAGCAGCAGTAGCAGCAGATTTTCATCCAAAAATACCCGAATCATTCATCGTAACCAAGGCTGTGGAGGGACAGACATGAAATGAAGTCAATTCATCACGCAACGATCAATGAAGAATCGTAGTCATGTGTTTTTAACTGCAAGAAGAGTTAACTGAAAGTTTCCTCAGCAGTTAAACAGATGCTTACGATCGTTTTTGAGTCTTCTTTGTCCAAAACCTTTTGCGCTTGGTCTGGTGGAAACTTGAGCATGGAAGTAATCACTTTGGCCATCGTCTGCAGATGAGGAGCAAATAAAGAAAGAAAGAAAGAAAGCTGGACAATCAGCATTTTTAAATAAGAAGCCCTGAACTTCATCTTCAACAGGCATTATTTTGTTCAGTGTCAAACATTTCTTTTTAATGCATACTTCATCTGTTACTATCACAAACACCAGATACACTAACCCTCCCTATCTTTGACACCATGATCCATTCACATCAAGCTTGTTCTGAGACAATTAAAGCCCAACAAGACCAAAAAAAAAAAAAAATTCAACTCCAGACATATCTGCCAGGGTGCATGCGTTTTCCCATAAACACAAGGGATAATCAGAAACAGGGCTGCTGTGCAGGAAACCTAACCGCTCAACTAACACTAAACAAGGCCAGCATGTCTTTAGATGGCAAATCTGCGTCATGCAAGATGTATGTGCTCACAGGCAGCCTGGGGGACATCCTCCACACAGGGGAGGTCTGCCGTGTTGCCATGAAGACTAACTGTTTGCTGAGGAGCAGAGGAAATCCCGCTGACTTTAGGACCATGTCAACTGCACTGTTAATTGGGGGGATCACTGTTAATTTCACCTAAGAAGACTGGACACAACACGACTTTTATATGGCGTCCTAAATGGCCTCACATTCTGTGTGGCAGATCATTGGGTACCGCGCCAAAAAAAAAAGAAAATGGGATGGGCTGACTCTCCAACATCATCAGTTATTATTTAATTGCGGTGGTTTGGTTTAATTTATTGAACGCATCCGAATGTATTTATAAATTACAACATGTCTTTGTCTGGGAAAGAATGATTAAGTCATGGGGCCCTATTTTCATGGCGGTGCAACAACCAGTACAAGCAGCGCTCAGATGGTTTGGTATCTTGAAATTCGCTTTGCTCATCTGTGTGGTATTTTACACAGGTGGGAGGAGAGGTGCAAACAGGTGGGAGGTTCATTTAAAGCGAGTTGTTGGTTGGTGAGAATAGACGTCTCAGAACCACGTCTGTTTCTGGCGCAACATCACTCCGCTGCCACTTTGGTGATTTTATCAACAACAGGAAACTAAATACTTGCAATCAATATGCAGAAATGACAGATGTATGAAATAATAATGTACTTTTTTATGATTTAATTCTATCATTGTACAAATTAACTAAATGAATTGCATCAGAGCTAGGAGACCAGTGATGTGACTGACTGAGAGTGTGTTTATTAATCATCACACCCTCTGATCTATATGACTCTTCACCAGCCCTTTTGCACTTTGCTGCACATACATGAACCAACACAGCAGTTGTGCTTGGAGACGCCCAAAACCTACTACTGTGCGTTTGTTGTTGTGCTTGTGCGATTAAAATAGGGCCCATGGACTTAATTCCATTGTTGTTCCTGATGGTTTCACAGTCAACCAACCATTTATCAAGATGGAGGGAAGTATTCAATGTCTGACATTCAGAATTATTAGAAAATACGAACTAATAAACTAGAAAATTAAAGTGGGCAGCGGGCCTCCCCAGGGGGGGCTCCAAACAGTTATTTGGTTAAAGCGATAGTTCAGAGAAACAGTAGTTTTTGGGAATTTTACAGTTTTTCCCACTTTCCCAGAGTCAGAAACTAATAAATGCCTTTAAGACAGACATTTTTTATGTATTTGCTGTAGTCTGAAGTTATTTCAGACATCCATATTAGGCTATCTTGGCTCAATTTTTGAATGTCTATGGGATCAAATAACATAATCATGATCCCATAGGCATCCAGGAATTAAGTGAAACTAAGCAAGTAAACTAAGGGGGGGAGTGAGGGGGGTGCCTTTTTCCAAGCTTTGTCTGCGGTAAGGCCCACAGTCTCAGACTTTGAAAACACTGATATAAACAATAATGCAATGTTTTTTGTGTGAAATAATGTAAGAAAAAAAAAGACATACTTTTGTTTCCCGTCCCATCATGTATTCAAACAACACCTTCCTCAGGTACTCCATCTCAGTGGCTTCTGAGAGTGCATCGGTGAATCCAGGATCTGTAAAATCAAGAAAAAACAGCCATTTAATCATCTGAGGCCGGGTCAGTCACACTATAGTGCAGACTGTAATAATCAACTGTGACATTCAAATGAAGAATACAGTAAACAAATAAAAAATAAAACATTGCTATTAAGATTTAAATCAGGATGCATTTCTAAAAACATTATGAATTTGGTTTGTAAATGTAAGGTGTTATTTTTCATACTCTTAGTAAGACTAGCTTACAACAATTCCTGTCACTGTCAAAGACTCCTGCTGAATTCTGACACTTTAAAAAAAAACAGAAAACAACCCAGAGCTTCATGTTTGTGTTAGCAACCATATACAGAACCACTTTCTGCACAGGTATGGGTTCAAATTAAGCAGCAGCTATAAGCACAGGAAAGAATGGCGAGGCTCAGCATGAGCACATTAATACTGTGAGAGTCAAAGAATGAACGTTTTAATTCTCCGCCCAAAGCTACAACACCATTATCCCTCTAAAAACTATGAATGGGAAACTGTGCTACAGCATGGACAGGGCTGGTAACATTTAAGACTACTGCTTCTACCACTGAAATATCCCCATCAGGTCTTTAATATGGAACAACACCCACTTTCTGCTCTCTGCATGTCTGGAATAATCATTCAGAAGACACTGAATGTCCCTGCATGTGCTAAGAGAGGCCGCGCGATTGGAGGACAAGAAGAGGTGATAGAGAAGTACAAACAACTCTTTGATCTCTTCCGTGAAGTAATGGGTCACCAATAAATCCCACAGCCTTTGTCCTGCTGACCCCATGTTGCCCCAGCTGAGCCTACCATCCCACCAATTGGGGAGCTACAGACATGAAACCAGATATCAACAGCCTTCTGATGAGCCTTTCTATCTGAAACCACAGATTCATAATGAGGGGAAGACACTTTCACTAATAAGCCCTGCAGCCCAAACGAAACACAGGACAGAGTAGCTTTAAGGTTGGATGTATGTGCATTGAAAGTAGAGGATCGTAGAAGTAAAAGTCTGTGTGCTGCAGGGTCCTTTGCGGGGAAACGTTAAGACCACAATCTGCAAAACCCATTAAATCCAAGGATGTCTTCCTAACCGCCCCCCTTCTGACAGCAGATTCTCTTTATTACACCAGCAGGGAAGGTCTACATGCTCTCTCTCACACTCACAGCATGTTCAGTTCATGATATACTTGAGGACACTGCATTGACTTACAGTCAGTACCTAGAGGCTTACCCTAACCTTCACCACAACGGTTATATGTCTAACCCTAACCCTTACTCCAACCTTAACCAAACCCTAATTATAACCGCAGCTCTCAACTTAACCAGTAAGCCTAAAATCACGCTTGGGTGGTCAAAATGTCCTCAAAAGCATAGTTAAAACAGACCACACAGCATCACACACTACTCAGGATCTGCATCTTTTGTCCCATCTATGATCCAGGAGGAGATGTGGGGGCTGGCAGATTACTGGTAGTGTGTCAAACCTCTGACATCCTACAGAGGAGCAAGGCTCTTGGGACAATAACTATAAAATTCATATGTTAACACAATACATAATCATGTTATGTGTCACAGTAAAAATCACTATTACAAGAAAACAGTTAGGTAACCTGTCTCATGCATGTTGTGCTGACCTAAAAGGAAACTGGTCCAAGAAGCAGAACTAAGTGATTCATGGTGTTAACATTACCTTTGAATGTGCTCCCGAGATGAGTTACAACTGTGCTTCGGTGGAAACATTTAATCTTGTCCTCAAGTGAGTGAATCTACCGTTGAGAAAACACACAAGCACGCACAGGTTAATAATAATAATAATAATTAAAAAAAAGTTATTTTACCCCAGTGGGTTAATTCTATGCATTAGCCTAATGGTTGCATGGGACATGAGCACAGCATTTTGTTGATCATCCTTTGGGGGATGTTTGTGAGAATGACGATGTGTGTGAGAAAAACTGTGGGAGGCGTCGCTGTGATTGTTTATAGGGTTAAACCAAATGTAAACAGATGTGCTGTGTAATTAAGTTGATGCAGCGGGAGAGCAGTAGCTCCTCTTGCTGGAGGCCACTGAATCCTGGGAATACGCTGCATGGGATTTGCTGTTCACTTGTCCCCAGCGAGGAGCGCAACACGCACACACACCCGGGGCCCCGACACTCACTCTCTCAACGAACCCCTGCTCCTTCAGCCGAGCCTCGCTCAGCAAAGTCGTCTTCTCGGCTAGCTGAGCCTGAGGTAGAGAAGGACACGACGTTAACGTCACTGAGAACTGGAAGGTTTACGGTGGAACAAGTTATGAAATGCACAAACCATATGTGTCAAACAATTGTTTTACAGTGTTAAAGGGCTTAAATGATATGAATCATAGAAACAGTGGAACCAGTGATACTGGAACCAGCAAACATACCTGTAGTTCTTCTGCGCTCATCTGTGCCACAATAAATTAGAAAAAAGGGAAGATATTGTATGTTAGAATAGAATAAAAAAGATACATGTGTAGTAACAGCAAAAATAATAATATATACATTCAGTCAGTTATGGAATAACAATAATTAAATAAACTGTGTAGTTTATCTTTAACAAATAAGTCTGCTGATATTCTATATATTTTATTATAGTTAACAAATCCCATGAAAAGACAAAAACCAACAATAAAATTGATCCCACTAACAACACTAGTATTATCTGTGTATCCAAAGCTTAATATAGCTTATTCCTCTGTGCCACTGGCTGACATGTTCCTTCATGATGACGAATGTGGGCACTATAGTTTACTTTGAATCAATCCCACATACACAATACTTGATAGAGCACCAGATGTGTGTCAATCCACCGCTGTTAATAGTTCCCAACAAATAGGCAATTGAGTCCTGTTTGAATAATGTTTTCTAAAAGCCGCCGTGCCCAGCTGTTTAAGAAATTATTTAGCATTTTAAAAAAATGAAACTATATTTTTGTGACCTGTTTTAAGAGCCACATAGGTGGAAGAAGAAGGTACAGAGAGATGGACTAACACACTGTTGGTTTTGGTCTTTTTATGGTATTTTTGACAATAAGAAAAATATGGGACATCACCTGCCTTATCTTTTAAAGGACTGTTCTGCACAGACAGACTAAAGTGGACTTGTACTTCTGAAAGAGTGTTGGTCTGCTGTCTCTATGGAGAGACCCACTGACCCACTGTCGAAATGAAGAACGGTTTGTGAGGCCCGTATTAAGGAAAGGCCTCCCTGAGCATAAACCCATACAATCCACCCATAAAATTATTACCTCACCAGGGAAAAATTCAGCAGAGAGCAGCGTAATTCTTTGTGTTTGTGTGCATCTGGACACAGTGTAAAGGTAGAAGAATCAGCGCGGGGGTCTCATGGCACCTCAACACCTGGGTAAAACGTCTCCCTGGAGTACTTTTGTCCTATCTGGACCCTTTCCAGTACGCACATCTTGCATGTGAGTATTGCTGGAGTATAAATCTAAGACCGAGAATCACCTCGTACGATGATAATTGAGAACAGGGATTGAGGCTGGCTGCCCTCTCACAATCTCTGTTTCCCAAGGAGAACATTCCTGAGTGATTCAAACGAGCTTCACAGGATCCGGCGCGCTTTGGAGAGCAGCCACTCGACTGCAGCAAGAGACTGATCAGAGCAAAGTATGTAAGCAAATTGCCCCTAAGCTCTTAGACGGAATCCTTCAATTATGAAGCAAGACAGAAGAAAAGATAACCAATAACTGCTAAGTCTGTTAACCTGGATCTGAACTTTCAAATAATAAGGTATCTGAAAAGGCATCTGGATTAGGCCCTCATTCAAAACTAGTAATGCTTCCATCAGACTCCAGCCTTTTCCCAAAGGAGGAGGAGAGGGAGCTGAAAAGAAGTGATTTCATGCAGCCATTGTTATTTCATGCAGCCATTGTGAAGTGACTTATGACTTCAACAGAACCACTATATAAATTTAATCTATACCTCCAGTCTCGTATATAATAGACTTTAATATCTGCAGGTAGGAATTTCTACATCTGTGAAAAATATCCCCAATACATCAACCAGTTGTGACACCAATCACAGATGTTTGATGACCTGGTGAATGTGGTTCAGACATGTTTGTACCTCAGAAGTGCCATGGCTCTTTCCTTGCAACTCATCCAGCTCTTTCTGGACCTGCCACACTCTGTCTCCCATCTCCTCCTCTCGACTCTGAAACAAAAACAAAAAAACGAAGTACAACGTCTGAGTCATTTCCTATGTTTCATCTCAGCATCACAACTCAAGTATGTCAGTCATTTCAGAAGTCTGGCGCTTAATTTATGTTTGGAGACAGTAAAGGAGACAATTTTATACCAGCCACTGACGGTTCTTAAGGAATCATTTGACCGGTTTCCAAATATAAATCATTCAGCCGGCGTTGATTGATGATTAAGTCAAGCTTTTAGACCAGTGATTCAAGATTGGCTGCCAGAGGATATGTGGAAAGATCTTTCCACATAATCACAATGTTGCGACTGGGAGTGTGTGAAAACTAGTCACCAAGCGAGCAGAGAAGTTGAAACTAAAAATGTAAATGGATAAACAGCTGAATAATTAGAAAAAGGTAACTGATAAATTATTGAAATAGGGGTATTTGAGTTCATCTGACGGAGCTGTGGGCATGTAAAAAGGTTGAGCTGCCTTAGACGAAGGGAAGCTGCCAACAGTGATGGCTTCCAAATGGTGGGTGGGGTTAATGTCCTTTCTACTGTAAATGTATAAAATTGCGCCTCATTTTAGGGAAAATGCTTTCATCTTTCCACAGTACCTGTATAACCTGTTCATATGTCTGAACAGTTCTGTGCAAATCATCCTCCTTCTGGGCAATCAGCTTCCTCAGCTGACCGGCTTCGTCACGATGGCTACTGATGAGCTCTGCTTCCACACTCTGGGCCTTCGCTGAGTAGAGGAAAGGGAAAGACAGCCAGGGTGAGCACATAAAAAAAGAATAACCAAATCCATATTTCAAACCGCTCTCTCACATCCCATCTGGAACGTAACAAGATTTAACCATGGAGGAGACATGGCAACTCAGACGCACTGTTTCCAAATGTAATGATGCCTTCATTTTGTTCCACCCAGTGTCGACATTAAAAAATGCATAATGTTTCCATGTAGTTATTCCACCCTACTGTTGTACATGAAAGTCAACTTTGATTTTCCATTTTAAGGCAGTTGTTTCTGTGCCTAAAACACAACTAGAGTGTGTGATTTCCCCACAACACAAGAGAATGATTTCAATCACTTATTTCTCATGCTTTACAACGCAGCTGTAAATCTTGTCAGTTTCATCATTTTCCTCACCAATGGCCTCCTTCACTGCTGTATCAAGCTCCCTCTCCTTCAAAGCCATTTGTGTGTTGAACTCCCTCATTAAGTGCTTGATAGCAGAATTGTGCTTCATTTCCACATCTTCCAGCTCCAGTCTATGAGAACAGATAATAAAGAAAATTACATTATTAGGGAAACCACGAGCACGTGTTTAAGAATTTACAGACAAATTCATTGTTACTGCTTCTCTAAAAATGTAGGTTAGTTTTCATTTTAATTTGTTATTATAAATGATTACGATCAACTCAACATCATAAACTTACTTCAGCTTTTTCTCATTCTCCTCCGACAACTCTTTCTTCATGTGTTCGAGGTCCTGTTCGTGCTCCTTTCTCAGTAATCGGATGTCTTTCTGTAGCCTGGCGAAGTCCTTGTGGATTTTCTCTTTCTCGTTCTTCAGCTGACTCAGATTGTTCTTGAGAGACTCGAGAGAGTCACCGTCCTCTTCTTGCATCGGAGAGTGGTTTTCCATCGCGCTCTTGGTTTGCTGTACGCTGCTACGTTCCACCTTCATCTCAACCTCAGGTTCTGATGCATTTTGGACCCGATGTTGATCGAGCTCAGCGTCCTTCTCACATATTTCTTCTTTCAGACGATTTATTTCTGCAAGAAGGTTTCCATTCTGCTCTTCTGCTTCTTTTAGCTTTGCCTCGATTTCGGGCAGCACTGATTCAGTTTCTCTGAGTTCCCCTTGTTGCACCATATCTCTCTGAAGTGCGGCCAGCTTCTCTTCGTACACGTTTCTCAATTCCTCCAAAGACTTTTCCTTCTCAAGTCTCTCATTACTCAGAATCTGTTCAAGTTGTTTCTCCTGCTCTTCCTTAAGTTTGACAAGAGCTTCCTCGAGTGTTTTTGATTTCTCTTCTAATGTTTCTGCGTGTTGTTTGCTGGACGTTCCATTGCTCTCCATTTCCTCCAGGCTGTTCTGAAGAGCCTTGATCGCCTGCTCTTTTTCCTCAAGCTGCGAGGTCAGCTGTTTTTTAATCTGAACGATTTTCTGCTCAGCTTTCTTCTTCAGCTCCGACACTTTCCGAGCACTCTCCGCAGACAACTTCTCTTCAGTTGCCTTCAGACTCTCCTCTTTGCTCTTCATAATCTCATCTTTTGTCTTCTCAAATTCCTCCCTTTGACTTTCGAGCTTGTGTGTACACTTTTGGTAGTCTTCCTCAAGGGAGCGTAGTTTTTCTACCATCTCCTGCTCCAAATTACCGTTCTGAGTGCACTGCATCTGGGTCTGCTGCAGCTGCTCCACCAACTCCCTCTTTTCGTTCTCCCTGACGCTGTGTTGCTGTTCGAAGTCGGCTGCGAGTTGTTCGCACTCTTTCGTCTTCAAGGCTAACTGCTCCTGGAGCTCACCGAGTCGACTGGTGCAACTCTCCAGCTCCAAGGTGAGTCCGCTGACCTTCTGCTCTTTCTCACTCAACGCCTGGTCCATCTCAGACTTGCTGATGGACTGATTGTCAATACTTGCTGTCAGCCTCTGCAGAGCTTCGTTCTTCTCAGAGATTTCTCGCTCCAGCTGGTCAAGCCTCATCTGCAGAGACGTAATAGTGGTGTTGTTCTGGGTGAACTTCGTCTCTGCCTTGTTCTCATACTCAGACAGACTGTTCCTGAGTGTGTCCGCCTGCTCTAACGCAGACTTTCTCTCCTGCTCTAATCTCTCAATGCTCTCCTCCATTTGAGCCGCAGCCTGTTGTCTCTCCTCCTTATACTGCTGGTTAAGCTGATTTATGGCTTCCTCCTTCTCTTTTATGCTACTTGCTAGCTGATTTTTCAAGTCACTGACGATGCTCTCCAAGTTACTGATATGTGACTCGTTTGTTTTCACACTTTCTGATATGATTCTGTTTGCTTCACTCAGCTCCTCGATTTTCTGAACCTTCTCGCCGATAGACTGAGAATGATTCTCCTTCTCATGTGTTAAGGCTTTGACATGCTCCATATGAGCATTTACCTGAGCAGTCACCTGTTCTAATGAAATGCATAGATTCTTATTCTCCTCTGTCTGCTGGCGGAGATTCTCCTCTAAAGTGCAAATTCTACCTGCTTTAGTAAGGATAACGTTTTTGAGATGCCCCACCTTCTTCTGACTACAGAGCAGCCTGTCTTTCAGCTCATTCAACCGACATTCAACTCTTTGACAGAGTTCATTAGATCCACACTCCACTTTAGACTCAACCTCCTTACAGCAATGCTCCATTTGGTTTCTGATCGCTATTAACTGCTGCTGGAACTCTGCTTCCTTGGCTTGTAGCTGAATGGCAGTTTCCTCAAATTTATTCTGCAAGTCCTCACTTTCCTTACATCTGGAGCCTTCCAGCGCTTGAAGCTGTTTCTCCGTGTCCTCCAACTTTTCTGACAAGGTCTTTAACTTCTCTCTGTTCTCTTCCTCTGTCGTGTGAAGCTTGTCCTGGAGGGAGTTTCTCTCGTTCAGAGCCTGGTTAAGGTTCCTCTCCACCGACTCCATTTGCTCTTTGAGCAACGCTTCACCCTGAGACAAACTTTCAAGCTTAACCGCTGCTTCGTTTAGCTCCTCTTGCAGCTTCTGCACGGTGGTTTCTCGAATCGCCAGCTCCTCCTTTAAATCCTTTACTTCACACAACACTCGCTCGTTCTCCTCTTTGCCTCTGCTAAGCTGCTGAGAAATGTCCTCCACCTCCTGAGCCTTCTCCTGTAGTATGTTCAAGTGCTTCTCCATTAGCTCTTCCTCCTGCTGCCCCAACTTCTCCTGCCAACGACGCTCCAGCTCCTCGACCTCATGCTTATGGGTGTCGTGTAGCTTCTCCAGTTCTTCCTTATGGTTGTCCTGCAGCTCTGACATGGCACTGCTGAGGCCTTGGGAACTTTTTTGGGCCATCTCTACAATTTTCTCTTGAACTTGTTGCTCTTTCTGCTGAAGCTCTTTCTCCTTCCTTGCAAGTTCCTTCTTCATGTTTTCTTCGTTCTGCTGCAGCTTTTTCTTAAAACTCTCGTGCATTTCTTTGGCCTTCTGTTTAAACTTCTCCATTTTTGTTTCCTGTGTTTTCAGCTTAGCTTCCATCTCAGTTATAGTGTTTTTCATCTTCTTCTCATGGGCAGCTTTTTCATCATCCAGCTGTTTCTTGAGGCTTGTTTGTTCTTCTTGCTTAGTGTTCAGTTCTGCAGTAAATGACTTCTCCTGCTCCGAGAGCTCCTTTCTGCTCTGTTGTAACTGGTGCTCTAGCTCTTGAAGTGACTTCTCTTTTTGTTGACAGTCATTCTTTGCTACTTCCAACTGCTGCTCCAAATCTGTCAAATCCCTCTTACACTGATCAAGATCCTCTGAGAGCTTACTTAACTGTGCATTAGATTCCTTTAGGCTCCCGTTTTCCAGCTGGGACTGTGCTAAACATTGCTGCAGCTCCGCCAATTCCTTAACCTTGACATTGAATTCTTGTGATCCCTCTTGTAGTGTTTTTTCTCTACGGATGTGTTCTTTAATTTCCTTTTCCTTTTCCTTCAGAACAATCTTCAACGCGTTCAGTTCCTCCTTCAGAGTTTTCTCTATACCTCCAAGTGACTGCTTGTGCTCCTGTTTGATATTTGCGAGCTCTACATCGTGCTTTGCCACCTGATCCTGAAGCCTCTTCTCATGTTCCTGTTGAGTTAAACTACAAGCATCTTCAGCTGCCACCAATTTCTCCTCCAGAAGCTGTTTACTCTTCAGAGCCTCAGAAAGTTCAGCGGAAACTGCCTCCAGCTCTGCCTGCTTTGCATCCAGTTTCTCGAATGTTTTCTGGTTCATGTCTTCAATATGTGCTTGGAACTGCAGTTCCTTATCTTTCAGAAGGGTCTCCACTTCAACTCTGTGTTTTTCCTTGAGCTCCTCAAGAGCAGCATTATGCTGCTCGGTTAGGGTGCCCTTGTGCTTTTCCAGCTGCTCCTGGTGCTTTTCCTCTAATGCAGAGATTTGCTCTTTGTGTTTATCCTTCAGCTCGCCCAACTCACTGGAAAGTTCATGGGACAGACTTGATCCATCCTGTGAGATCTTCTCCAAAGAGCTCTCCAGCTCCAGTATTCTCTGCAATCACATACATGTAGGTTGTTAGATTACGTCACTACAGTTAATTGTGAGACAACTATAAAAACAAATGGTCAATAATTAAGACACTATTATAGCACTTGTAGCCTATCTACCCATGCTTCATATGAAATTACTTTAAAAATACAATTTGTCAATTTATTGATATTTTAAATTTTTACTTTGCAACACATTGTGTAATTCAACCAAATGTATTATGCAGCGAAATATGCTCAAATATGTGCAGGATATCAAAATGATAAGTAATAACATTCATCATTATTCGTTAGTTGGCTCATTTCTGTATTTCAGAGTATGATTTTACACTGAATGAATCCATCTTGCCCTCCCCCTCTGTCTGTATGTGTGTGTGTGCATGTGTGTGTGTGTGTGTGAGTGTGCATTCCTGTAGAGACCAGAGCTTGCCAATAAATAAACACATAAATCAGATGATATAAATGCCATTTTCGTTCATCAATTAACACTGAAATGAAGGATTTGAGCCTAACAGCATTCAGTCAACCTTAATTAATAGGTCCAATATTATCAAAGTAGCTACATTTTTAAAAAAGCAATTGTAAAAAAAAAACCTCACAGTTCTCGCAGCTTCCAGCTCCAACTGTATCTCTTTAACCTTGTTATCAGCTTCTGTCCTCAGGGCCGTCTTCTGCAACTCCACATCCTCCAGAGCCAGAGAAGCCTGCTGTTCTCGCTCCTTGCCTAACTGGGCAAACTCCTCTTTGCATTGCTCCTGAACACACAAGCAAGGATGTCAAATCAACAGTTTAAAAGGTTTTTAATGTGATTTACTTGATTATGTTGTGAAATTAAATGAATGAAAACCTTTGGCACTTACCACAGCTTTGTTGACTCTGGCACTTGTCTCTTCTTCTTTAGCAGCCAAAGCTTCACTATGGAGTTTTTCCATATTGGCCACCGTTTCCTCCGAGGATTTCTAATAAGATTAATAATAATAAAAAAACGTGATATACATAGTGCTTTCATATGTTCTCAAAGCCACTTTAAAACATAACATGCTTTGTAAATGTCAACAAAGTGTATCAAAAGTGAATAAAATAAAAATAAAAACAATTCCTTGCACTGCCCTCCATGTCAGTTTAATAGTTTAAATGGGCAATATTGTTAATAAGTTTGCGGTTTCCTTTTATTTCTGATATAAACACTTCAGTTGGTGAGTCAAAGTTGCTACTTAATCATGTTCAAAGAAACACAACCAAAATAACCAACTCATGGGGCAATGCCAGTAATGTTAATGTACTACTGACTTCATCAAAATGAAAATAAATGCATTAGCATTCAGCAGAAGTGACTTTCTGACCTTCATGATGGTGACGACCTCCTGTTTGACTCGTGTGAGCTCCTGCTGCAGACTCTTCCTCTCTTCCTCACTGGCCCTTTCAACTTCTTTCACTTGCTCCTCCAGCTGAACCTGCAGCTGTTTTCGGGCCTCCTCCGCCCTCTGAGCTACACCCAGTGCCCGTTCAAGTTCTTCAAATGCTTTGAAAAACAAACAAAAAACAACAACAACACATCATTAACATATCCAGAAAAGAAAGGAAAAAATGTTTCCTGTACACTTGCAGAAGTGGACTCCGCTCACCTGATTTCTCAGCCTTTTCTTTCTGTTCCTGTAATTCTTCTTTCTGGACAGTAGCCTGCTGGAGCCTGGAGCGTAGCTGTGCAACCTCCTCTTCTTTCATTTCCAGTGTCTCATGCATCTGGCGCTTTGTCTCAGCAATGACCATTCCCTGAAAGACAGAAACCCATGAAAGAAAATCAACCTTTTAACTGTACGGTCTGAGGAAATGACTTGGCACAGAAATTGATATTGATTTGATACGTACTATCTCTGTATTTCACACCCTAACTCAAGCCCCATTTCTGTAATTGTTTTTGACTTTAAGTGCTTTCAGCATTCCTCACACAGATCTGCTGTCCATCCTGCCGGGCTGGGGTCAAAGTTTGAGAGAAACAATATGGGACTTCAAGGTGTCTGACTTCTTTACTTAGTGGCAGAGTAAAAAAACATGTCTAGTTTTCTACGACAACTGAATCTGCAGGACCTTCAAAGACGTAACTGAAGCCTAAAAATCTCCTCGCCCACCTTGTCCTGCTCCAGCTGTTCAATCAGGTTCTTGGCATCACGCAGTTGAGTGATCAACTTAGTCTTTTCTGTTGTGTGCAGTTCCTGTAAACATAAAACATTTGACAGGATTACAAATGAGAATGTCACATATGTCCGACTGTCAATACAACCGTATATCCCACTTTAAGGCCGGTTCTGATTTTTGGACTCATATCCTGTATATTTTTTGGTCAGTCAGATAACTTCAAAATTAGATGTTTTCTGCACCACCCAGGATGCCTCACCCACAAGCCAAATAACCAGAGAGTGTACACAAGCCCAGCTAAACCAACAAGTCAACCCAAATTACAGCCCAGTTTAGCAGCAGTGGCATGTAGTAGCTATGTCTCTGTGGCACTGCTGTGTAACCTGTGGTCACTAAACAGGAAATGCTGGGCAGACTGTATTTCTCAGTTGTTTGATCTATGTATGCAACAAGGCATGAGTGCCTACGCAGTCTTTAGATTAACAGTATCTTGATGTTCAAAATTTCACAGAAAAAAATGAAAAATTTACAATTTTACAATACAATACAGCATACACTACTCTGTCACCCAGACCGCCAATGGTAAATTCAAAAATCCCTGAGCTGAAGGTCTGGAATCGTAGACAGATGGTCTGTTTTATGGGATATTTGTCTGAGGCAGGGGATGAGCACAGCCCGCCCAGCAGTTCCAGGATGTCTTCATGCTGCTTAAGAGGGCTAAACGCCTGTTAACCTCTGCTTTTCCTGACACAGGAAAGGCCCTATTCCCAAACAGAGTGCAGATTCAACACAAAATTTTATAGCAAAAAAATGAAAGCGAGTCAATCAACATACAGTCACAGACAAGCCGTCTATTATCACAGCATCTTTGTAACAACAAACATCTGCTATCAGACGCTGCAAAACATCTGAGCAGCTACGGACAAGCTAAACAAGCCGATCATACCACTGGAGCAAAATGTTTTGAAATCAATGAAAACAATGGTTCAGTCATGTCACGCTGACATGAACCCTCGTCCTGGAGCTTGGCCAGAGAATCTGGATGTTCGGACTCTGAGAACCACAGCAAACCACTGTGTCACTGAGATAATGGAGTCGCATTATCAGTGGACCGTAAAGACTCTGGCAGACATTTTGCAGCACAACATTAATGTCCCTAAACACACTGTTCAGTCTTTTGCAGCCCAGCCACATTTTAATCAAACCTCTTCGTAATTACAGTTTACCGCCACATCAATTTCTAGTGAGTGGCTGTCTTCAGGAAATTGCTTTAAAATATCTGGTTACTTTGTACTTTTGAAAGTAGATAACAAACAAAGTAAGCAGATATTATCTAAAATGTATGAAAAATGTCCTTATATTACAGTATAATCATGGCCGACACTCGTGTATCATTGCTGTGAAACACAGGTTGGCCACCTTCATCTTCTCCAGCTCCTGCAGTCTCTCCTGCAGCTGCTCCTGCAGAGTTTCATTCTCACTGCCCAGCTGGGCGCTCCGCTCCTTGTGTGTACGCATCACGTCTTTGCACTTCTGCAGCAGGTTTTCCTGCCTCTTCACTCTCTTCTGCAGAGCCTCCATAAGTTTGGTTGGATCACTGTTGCCCTCTCCTGTCCACAGAATAAAATGCACGGGTTAAAAAAATTACACCTAAATAGAAATGATTCTCACATGAGTCTCATACACAATAACTTGTTACGCTTCTGCAATATACACAAAAGGTTTGCTTACCCTCAGTGACTTCAGGCTCTACTTCTTGCTCCTTCAAAGGACTTTGTGTGCAAGACGCAGAGTCTGAAGCATCTTCAGATTGAGAGACGTCACCCTCAGGTGGGACAGCACCATCAGAGACCCCCTTGGCTCGTTTCTTCAACAGAGCAACCTGTTAAAAAGAGTAAAAAACACAGTTAGTGAAATAAACCTGAAAAACCCAAACATGGCATTATTCCCCGCATGCTTTATTTTGTACATTTAACTTTTAGTATATGTGATAGCGCTTGATTTTTCTTTATTGTTTGTGTTTGTGTTGATCACGGCAGTTAAATTGAATGCATTTAACTTCTTCAGTTTTCTTTATAATTTCTATTTCTTTGTTAATCAGCCATGAATAAATCCCAAAACCTACCGCTGCAGACTTTGCCCCACATAAACAAAAAACATCCACACCGCCATCCATGTCCTCACCTGTGTTTGGAGCACAGTTATCATCTGGTCTTTCTCCTCCAGCGCAGCATCAAACTCGTCCTGTAGGTGTTTCTTGGCCTGCTGGTCCATTTGAAGCTCCTAGAGATCATTCAACATGTTCGCTCATATGGAAAACTTTAATCAAAAAGGAAGACAGATATTGACCTGGAGAGACAACAACATTCATAACATATAGCCATACCTCCCGCAGCTCCCCTATCCTGCGGAGAGCTTTATCTTGACTCTGACTGAGGATGACCTGAGGGGGACGGAGAAAAAGAAAATGAAAATCTAAACAAGATGACAAAATCTCTGGGGAAAAACCTCATGTCAAAAATAAAATATTAGCCAACATGGTAGTTAGAAGAAATTACCTGCGTTTTTTCTTTATCTCGTTGTACTGTTCGGTACGCAGTAACCAGCTGCAGGGTTAAGAAGTGCAGGTGAGTAAAAGAGAAAATCATGAATGGGAATACATTAAAGTAACTATAGTTATACACTTGTGCTATACACTAAACCCTCTCTGCGTGACTCTCACCTCTGAGTACTTCCCTCTGTACGTCCCCAGGCTCCTCTCCACTCTGAGCAGCCGGTGCAACAACTGCTCTTTGGAAAGGGACTCTGCACTTCCCGGCGGCTCCTCAGCCTCACTCTCGATATCTGAGGGGGGATCATACGTGGGGGCGCCCGGGGACTCGTTTTCTCCAAGAGGTGTCAGGGAGTCACGCGATGAGCTTCGGACCAGGCTTTCTTTAGAGGGAGAGCGGAACAGGTTTTCTGCCCGGCTGGCACCACCACGAATCAACGACTCCATTGAGGGAACTTTTAACTGCAGTTTCTGGGCAAATGACTGTGTCTCCTCTCTCTGTTGGGCGGATCAAGAAATTGCATAACAAGCTAATGTTAATCATATCAAAGACTCAGCAACAGCATTATAACATTAACTTGAATATCAAAGAGGACTTAGGAGAAGATTGGGTAATAAACGTACAAGAGGAGAAGCACTTCCATCCCCATTGATGCTACCTCTGGGAGATCTTGCCGGTCCTTTAGAGACACTCTGCAGATAAAAGGACATAATGAGAGAAAGGAAAACTGTGCCAATGAACTTGTCCTGGGCCAGTTAGTCATCCACACCCAGCATGGCTCTCCCTGATTACTCTGGAGGGAGCAATATTAGTATTGCTGGGAGCAATGCAGGGGCAATGGGTACCCTCATGCAACTTGGAAAAAACAGAGGGGTTAAATACATAAAAGAAGGCATCTCTACTGTACATGAAACAAAAAGGGTTAAAACTAGACTCTACAGAACAGCCATGAGGTCAGAACAAACAGACAGTTAAAGTCAAGTAGGAGAGCCGGTATTTGAATTAAAGATGCTTGGCAGTGCCGTATGCAGCTGTATTACAAGAGCACAAGAGAGTCATAATTGAAGTGAGTGAACATTGAGCAGCTTAGTTGGTTTAGTTGACTTGTTAGAAGCAGGATCAGAGTACAAACACTTTCTCCTCCCTTGTCCAGCTCCGAGCTACTCCTTCCTCTGGATTACTGTGCAAAACAACAACATTTCTGTCCTGTTTCTTGTGGAAATCTTCTTAACGAGGTGGTAGTCACTTCCAGGATCTGTTTCAGTGGGTGTTGCAGGTTAGAAAAGGGTCTTTTCTACACACCTAAATATTTAATTTTTGTTTTGTTTTGTTTTTTGCGAGGGATGCTAATGTTCAAAACCAAATTATTAAATGTATTTTCATTCTTCTGTGTATATGGGGAGTTGTTTGATTCAATGAATGTGTGTTTGTGTCAGGGTCAACTAATTTTACTGTAAGTTATCTAGAAGGTTAAATATTGATGAAGTCAGACTTTGTAAGAAAACTCTTCATTTAAACAAACCGATACTTGATTACTTACTTTATCCTGACAGATTTATGTGAATGTACCAAATTTAAAAACTCTGTATAACATACAACACTATTGACTTCTTTCACTACTGCACCATGTGTGTCATCCCACGAAGATGCTGGTCAGCTTTGCCTACAGAAAACCAAGACTTGAATGCCTCTACTGTGTTTCAGTACTGCATGTCCAAACACTCCACTTCCCAATTCTCACACACAAGAAATGATTGACTAAACTCAAAGTGGTTCTGAATCCAAAATCCTGCGACTCACAACAGTAATTAGGACTACTCTGATCAACACAAACATAATTCCAAGAGAGAGAAAGATTCCTTGAATATAGATCAAATAATCAAATGACGAAGATATAAATAAAATGTAAAAATCAACAAAATGAATGAGATAGTTTGATGGGATCACTATCACTGGATTGAGCAATTAACATTTTGTGTATGTTGATAACATTTTAATGAATGTAAATGAAACATGACAAAGACATTGTGATGGATTTAAGATATTTGTAACTCATCACAAAGGATGATAATGACACCAGACAAAGTACAACAGAGGAAAAGGCTTCAGGCTAACCTGTTAAGTATAGTGCAATTATATATTTTAGATATTTTCAATTAAATCATATTTAGTCTATGTGTAATAAAGAGTTACAAGGACTCAAACATTGATTTACCCACTTTACCAGTATGCCCTTACTGACGTAGTAAACACTGACAAGGTTATTCACATTCAAGTTCATATTCTTTACAATTAATGTCAAACTGTGTTTGCTAATGTAAAATGCTCATATCACTAGACAATTATAACAGCACTAAATACAACGGTTTGGGTTAAATCAGCCTTGAAAATTAGAGTAAGAAATAGATGAACATTACAGCAGCTGAAAATAGCTTGCCAAATTCCCTTTGCAAGGAGTAGTTAGTTAGTAGTCAAAACACAAATATCTATTGACATCAAACAAACATTTTACATTACACGTTACATCAAATATATCTTTGACATATAGACATTTGAACAGACATACAAAATGAGCGTGCTGTGTGCATTTAAAATCTGTTTGTATCACAAATGATGAATGCTTGGTTGTTTCAAATGTTCTTTTCCTCTAGTCCTCTTACTGCCTCCGCGTATGAACACACATCGTTTAGTTTTTGAGCTCCACAAGGGCATCTACAAAGGTGTTCTGGTCTGTTTGTTTACTTGGAAGAGTTACAAGCAAGTTAACATTTCGACTGCTGAAAAAAGCCTGCCCGTAGCTTGTAAAATGAAAACGTCAACTCTCCAAATAAACAGACTTGTGGGGAGAAGGGACAAAGGCCATCAACATAACATAAAAGGGAGTTGAGGGTCTATAAAGCAAGCAACTAAGGATACCTAAAGACAAGGGGGCAATATTCAGTTCTGTGACAGATAATAATAACTGAAAGGTAGGGCAATAAACCAACATATACGGCAGAAAGCACACAAGCTTCTATCCCACAATGTAAACCATAACTCCCATTAGATGCAGGGTTAGCCTAGATATGAGATGCCTTCTTGTTGCTACATCCAAAGGAAACAGGAGACAGAGAGCAGGGAACAAGCTGTCCCTACTTGGGCCACAGTCCTCTACCGATTCCCCAAAGGCGCGGAGACGGGAGGAAGGAACAGGGCAAGAGGAGGAGGAGGCGGAAGAGGAGAAAGATGAGGAGGAAGAGACAGGAAGTGAGGACAAACTCACCACACTGGCTACCTGGGCCGTTTTGGGTCGTTTTGAATGGTCCAGAGCAAAGATAGTATACTCAGAGAGAAAAGCGGGCTCTGCTATCATCCCGGCCAGCATCTGACCCCGTCAGTGCAGTAACGGGACGAAAGGTGGGGAAAGGAGAGGAACACAGAGAGCAATGAGAAAAACAACACCATGAGTGTGAAATAGCGCTGAAGGGGGTGTCTAGCCGGACTGTCCAGAAGAGGCTGGCCGAGAGAGACTGAGATGGATGGAGAGAGAGAGAGAGAGAGAGAGTGAGAGAGAGAGAAACAGGGAGAGAGACTACATGGGACAGGAAGAAAAATAAGAAAAACGGGAAAGTGAAACACTCAATCAACATTAATGTTATGAATAACAGTTTGACATCTCTGCATGTAGTCTTAAGTTATGATTTTGCCAAAAACAGGTTCAATGCGCCTCCAATAATCGAATAAACACTTTCAGAGATGTCAAAGTGTTAAAGATTTGTGAGGTGAAAAAAGATGCTGCGATGATAAGAAGCTCCTAAGTTGAGGGCACATGGGCCCAAGTTACAACAACACATCTGTGCTTCCAAAGGATAAAGGGGAAAGTAGAGTACAGAAACCTGACCAAAGGGGGCACTGTCACTACTCCAGTTCGGGGTCTGCAGTGTTGAAGTGTAGAAAACTTGTCATAAATGAGTCATTGAGCCCATTTTTTGATCTAAAGATCAAACAGCCAAGACTGTAAACATCCAAATCTAAGCTCTAAAACAGATGTATTAACCACATGTTGCATCATCAGTCTTACAGTCATGGCCAGTACCTAACTGCCGGTCTACCTCTGTCCAATGAATCAAAGGAGCCTTGCATACCCTTGCCCATATCCACTGGGGGGGAAAAAAACATTGTAACAAATCACCAGAGAAAGAAAAACACTGAGAGGAGGATACATCAATTATTCATACACATGCTGAAATACGGTCTGCTCTCCACCATTAAAATGCCCTTCTGAATGACTCTAAATGAGAATCTCTTTTGGGCGAGCAGTTTCAGTATAATAAAGAAAAATAACTTGTGTTGTGTCATTAAATGAGCTATTAATATATATGTATATTGCATATTTTATTTATGTTACAAAGATTTTCCATAAAAGAACACATTATAATTAACCAAATAATCTTGAAGATAAATATCAAAATGCCCTGAATTAAATCAAGATTTTGACTTCACTGTCCGATGTGATAATACATGCAGTTAAATTAAGAGGAAACTTAACAGACCATACCTGTATTTAATGAGATCACAGTGCTGATTGCTCTACAACATCAGTTATCAAAATGTCATTCCGGCTCATATATTCTCATAAAATTATAAGGAAGTAATGGAACTGCTACGATTCAGGAAATATGCTTAGGGAGTAAGTGAAAGGAATAATACGCGTCTTTTATTATATTAAATTATGATCAGTTTGGGACTGAGATTTGGGGTTATTTCAACTAAATTTGAGAGTAATGACGAGTAGTGAAAATTAACAGCCTATACTCTTTGAAAACTGAAAGCATTCCTTGGTCACTGATTTACTTTCACTTGGCACAGCAATCAAAAAGGCACTGGTTTGTTATTGAGGGAGCATTAAAGCATAACACAACACATGACAGATGTTTGACAGAAATATTACTCTGTGTTGAAAAGCAGAGTATAAGCTGGGGGGAGAGAACATGACATCTCTGCATGCTGCAGTTTCAGCTCAAAGGTATTAAACATACATCTATCACAAACTGACACCGCACTCACCTCTCTGTCACTGGGAGAGGGCGAGCCATCATGATGAAACGGGGGGGTTTGGCTGCTGCGCCGGTCTCCACTGCCCATCTGTTAAAATAAATATAACAGTATATATTTGTATCACAAACACAGAATCCCTCTCCCCAAATTACACACAATCATAACTATGCTCTTCTTTCTTATTCTAATAAAATTTTGAGAATTAAGTCCCTGACATACAATCATTGGATGGACCACTACAACTCTGCTATTTGCCTGATGTAACTTTTCTTGTCACTGTACCCCACTGTTTGTCAGTCTTCACCTTTGAACCCAATCAGCTTTATATGCTGGTTTGGACAGCGCGTGTCATGAACTGCAAACAAACTTTTTGTAACAAATTAAAGTTTGCTCCACACACAGGCCATATCTAAAAAAGAGAAACCCATGTCATGCGCTATGGGAAAAGGGCTTTTTACATCTTAGGCACCTTGAACACATTTACAAAAGGTTGGTCATAAATGCCGATTAGCAGGCTTTGCGAGCTATAAAGGAAGTTTGGCAAACAACACTGATATGTAGGTTTTGGATTTTAAAGCACAACCAAACGAAGCTCTAAAGAGGCCAAATCATCTGTGTTTATATTACAGTACAATAGGTAGAAAAATTAAGACAATATATACAAAACAGTGACAAACTGTAGTGACAACTAAGGACAGGTTGAACCCGACCAGCAGGGTTATGGGGGACCCATGCAGTATTCAGCTTTCCATTATATCACATGATCTTCATCCACAAATTGAGTTGTCAGTGGTCATTCTTGGAAACAGCTGTTGAGAAAACAATCTCACCACAAGGTCCATTTAGTAGCTGTTATGGAGCTTTAGATCATATCTTATGATCCTCATCAGTTTGTTGTTTACCACAAAGTGCAGCCTTCAAAACTGTCAGCAAACATTATTTAGCGAGGTGTACCTAAAAACTGGCAGCTAAGTGTAAACTATAATAATACTACTGTTGTGTCTGTTTATCTTTTTTTTTTAAAAAAGAGAATAAAACCATTTTTATGCATCTCTTGCTCAAGTTTCTGAATGTGCGTTGACTGACAACTACAGGCGTTTTACTGTAGGTCTTTTTCCACAGACAACATTTTGACATGTCACAGTGTTAAAAGCACAGGTGTAAATAATGAATGATGGCTGAATTCCATTTAGCTGCTTCAGTTTCAGGGTCCTGGTATTGTTCATGCTGTCACACTGTCATGACTTACTCCCTTACTCTTTCATGCTTTAAAATTTACCCTTTTGTAAGGAACCACATGTATAATCTTTAACAGTGCATTGTATTTTATAAGCCTGTCAGGTGTTTTGTTTTATGGAAGGTCTCAGTCTGAAAAGTAACTAAAGCCGTCAAATGAAGGCATTGGAATAAAAATAACTTTCCCTCTGAAATGTAGTGGAGTAGAAGTATAAAGTAGCATAAAATGGAAATACTCAAGTTAAGTACAAGTGCCTCAAAATGTGTCTTTAAGTTAGGGCTGTAACTAATGATTATTTTCATTATCGATTAATCTGTCGATCATTTTCTGGATTAATCAATTAGTTGTTTGGTCCATAAAATGTCAGAAAATGGTGAAAAATGTTGATCACTGTTTCCCAAAGCCCAAGGTGACGTCCTGAAATGACCTGTTTTGTCCACA
>NTHP01000036.1:1997389-2018653 GCA_003416845.1 Oplegnathus fasciatus
TGATTGTAGGTGTCTTATCATCTCTCCTGATCATAATACCTGCAAACAGAGTATCGAAGTAAAACTGATGAGGCTTCAGTAATGCAGGCCTTTGTATTTAACTGTGGTGAAGACAGAGCTGTGCTCATGGATACAAGCAGCCAAGTTGAGATTTCTTCACACAGAGGCTGCTTCACTCTTTGAGATCAATAGAGCCTCTAAACATCGAGCCACAGCACAGAAAGTTTAGATGTTTCAGGGCAACTGAAGATTATTTGAGCACAACTGACCAGGAGAAGGTGTTGGGACAGACCCTGGACACGCTCGACCGGTTAAATCTCCAACTGGTCTGGGAGAGCTTGGAGATCTCACAGGAGGACTGTTTTTACAATGTAATTTGCATCTTAAGAGAGCCAGCTGCGCTAAAGACGAGAGTTTTCTCTGTCACTGCAGCTTTATTTAAAATGACAATAATCAATCACCATTCTTTCACTACATCAAACTGGATATCAGTATATCACAATGTGATAAACACGCTGGTAGAAATAGTGAACATTCACCATATGTTTGTAATCATTCTAAAACAAATTAAGAGCACCGGGCCCAGGTGCTTCCAACTAGAATGATCAGCGCTCAGCCTTTCAGGCACCTGCTGCATTATAGGAACAAAAACATATGTGGCATAGCATAAACATGACATAAGCATATGTAAACAAGCCAGGGGACCGTCACAATTGCATATATTGGTTTGGTTTATTTTGAAACTGCCGCTGTTACACTTTTTGTCCACTGGAGGGCACTGACAAGTTTTGTTTTTCAACAAATTTTTTATGTCATGTATTTATGCAAAAAAAACCAGACCACAATTCGATTTTATAAACTCTAAAAAATCCAGTATTGGTCAGGATATACTACATGGACCCACAGGCTGATAGAAATTCCACCTCTATTGTCCGGGAAATGAACCATGGATGTAATCTGCACACATGCACTGTAGACCTGGACAGGTTTTTTGCATGGGTTGTCATATATCACTCTACAGTATGGGACCAGTGGGCCCAAACAAGCTGCAACACCCTAATTAACTGTCTGTGTCTTCTTTTGATCACCATTTCTCAGGAGCAGGGAAATTAGCAGCTGCTGGAGCAATCACTGTTGTTCTCCTGGCTATCATATCCCTCTCTGTCTTCCTGTGGATCAGGTGAGCAGTTTTGTTTCACTGAATCACTGAAAGTCAGTTTGTCAGAACAAAAACATTCATTCACAGTCATTTATTTCTTTATTAATTAAAGAAATAAATCTCCTCCTAACCAGAAAAAAGAGGGCTTCTAAGGAATCTTCTGAGCCTGAGGAGAGACCAGACAACAGGGGACAGGTGAGAATAGTTCAGTGTCCCTGTTCATTCCTACTGCTGAGTCACTCACTGTCTTGAAGTGCTTCTAGAAAGCTCATCTTGACATCCTTGTTTACAGAAATTAATTTCTATCATGCTGTCTTTGATTTGCCTTGGATGGACTAAATTCCTTGTACATCCAGAAAGCCTGTGAATATTCTCATTCATCCAGGTCATAGTTATCTCAAGGAAATTGAATCGAACGCTTGTTTGACCAGGCTAGACTGGTCAAACAAGCACGAACTGATGAAGCCTCTTGGATGAGAGGTGAAACGTCTTCACAGACAAAACCAAAAATCCAGTTGCGTTCGATTCAATTTCCTTGAGGGTACATCCAGAAGCTTTCCTAATTTGTCCTCTCCTTGTATATTCCTTTACCTCGCTCTTTTCTGTCGTACAGCAGCATGTTGGTGAATCAGCTCCATTAATATCACAGCTCCTGTTGTTTTGGCCTTTTCTCTCTTGGTTGTAATTATGTAAGAATGCACTACCCAAATGAAAGACCTTCTCATGTGTAGCTGAAAGTAATTTTTTCATGCAGTGTCTACCTGATCAGGGACAGCCGGAGGAGCTGGATGACCTTCAGTATGCCAGTGTCCACTTCTCCAACAACCAGGCAGACTCTCTCTACTCCAACATCAGACCAGCTCGGCCTCGCGGACACAAGGAGGAAGANTACTGAGCCACAGCGGTTTATAATTATTGTAGGTTAGAATTTGTTCTCATAGGAACAAGGTCCATGCAAAACGTACAAACAGATCAAAGTGTTCTTGTTTATTGTTTATCCGATGAATTGTGGTGGAGTCCCTGCACTCGGATGTTTTATATAAATCTTATATTGGTGCATATCTAAAGATAGAAAGTCTGTATGTTTGCTCTGAGTCATAATGTCCTTAGGTAATGTAATGAACACTGTAACAGACAGAGAAGTCAATAAAGAAGATCACACTGTGGGCGTGAGTCATGGTTTAAATACGTGGTATTTTCCTTCCTTTGGGAGCTGGCCATTTGCAGTTATCTGAAATAAACATTTCTGAGTCAGACTTTGCTGTCTGGTGGAGAAAGAATACAAGAGAGGCCATTTTGGGGACCAAATCCATTAAAAAGAGGACTAAAATGAGGATGTGATTTGCATTTTTTCACCATTCTGGCTCTAATGCTTACAGCTCAGCAGGGCTTTTGATCTATGATGGGTGCCTGAAACAGTGAGTATGAATAAGCCTGTGAATATTCTCATTCATCCAGGTCATAGTTATCTCAAGGAAATTGAATCGAACGCTTGTTTGACCAGTCTAGCCTGGTCAAACAAGCACGAACTGATGAAGCCTCTTGGATGAGAGGTGAAACGTCTTCACAGACAAAACCAAAAATCCAGTTGCGTTCGATTCAATTTCCTTGAGATAGTGAGTATGAATGATGGGTGGTTAACGGCAGAGTGATGGAGCTCCCCTATACCATGAGACAGTTACTGCCTCCCCCTGAGGCACACAGCACAGAGGATGGAGAGAACAGGGGAATCGGCTGCTGCATGTCTGCTATGGCATGTAGCGAGTTAAAGTAGCTGATAGGAAAAACTGTTTCACACTGTTCGATGAGGTTGGAACAAAAAATCCAAATATTACACTTACACTGTTGAAATGGCAGTAGAATAAAGTCTACGGCAATATCCCTGATAAAGGCTTATATAGAGGTTAAAAGTTCATTTTTGACCTTAGGAAAAGATGTTTCCAATGAGTAGCTGTTCTGGAGCTTTCCATTATATCACATGATCTTCATCCACAAATTGAGGTGTCAATGGTCATTCTTGAGAAACCAATCTCACCACAAGGTCCATTTAGTAGCTGTTCTGGAGCTTTAGATCATATCTCATGATCCTCATCGGCTTGTCGTTTACCACAAACTGCAGCCTTCAAAACTGTCAGCAAACATTATTTGGCAAGGTGTACCTAAAAACTGGCAACTAAGTGTAAAATATAATAATATTACTGTTGTGTCAGTTTTTTGTTGTTTTTTTTTAAAGAGAATAAAGCCATTTTTGTGGAAACAGTATCTCTTGCCTCAAGTTTCTGAATGGCCGTTTATCAGTTCACTGACAACTACAGGCGTTTTACTGAAGGACTTTTTCACCGAAGACATTTTGACAAGTCACAGTGTTAAAAGCACAGGTGTAAATAATGAATGAATGATGGCTGAATTCCTTTTAGCTGCTTCAGTTTCAGGGTCCTGGTATTGTTCATGCTGTCGCACTGTCATGACTTACTCCCTTACTCTTTTACCCTTTACAACTTACTCTTTTTTTAGGGGTCACATGCAGAAAATGTAAGGAACCACATGTATAATCTTTTATAAGCGTATCAGGTGTTTTTTTATGGAAGGTCTCAATCTGCGAAGTAACTAAAGCGCTCAAATGAATGTAGTGGAATAAAAATAAATTCCCTCTGAAATGTAGTGGAGTAGAAGTATAAAGCAGCATAAAATGGAAATACTCAAGTTAAGTACAAGTACCTCAAAATGTGTCTTTAAGTACATTATTTGAGTAAATATTTCCAAACTGAGTGTAATCTCAATGATAGCCAGTTCTAATTTGATGACTCATTTTGTAGGATTGAAATGAATGTACTGAAAGTATTATTTTATAAATGCTACCGTGCTAATAAATGTGTCCTTTCACTTAGGAAGTTATCTGGTTTCTCTGGGCCTTTCTGCAAGGTTACAGACACCTTGTTGGGCAGCAAGTCTGAGTGGGAGACCACCCAGAACATTCACTTAGGAGTGAGGCTCAAGTCCAACACCTATGAACTCCAGGAGAGTAATGTGCACCTCAGATTCACTGCTGACAACACAGCGGGCCTCAGAGACCAGATCAATAAGAAGAAAGCTATAAATCCCTGGAGTTTATTGATGCCCATTTAAGAACATATCTGCAGGAGGAACTGAAGACCAAGCAAGCGTTACACCGCTTGGTCTTTGAGGATCACTGTGACTTTGTCAGATTGAAAGAAATGCTGATCAACAATCACTATATCTAACAATAAAAACTACTACTAATAATAATAATCAGTTAAACAAACATTTTACCTGTTTGCACTCAGAGGTGTTTAAAAGCTGATTATGTGCTTAAGTGTAGAGGTATATGCGTCCAAACTCTCTCATGCAGTACCTCCTGAAATTTCAACTTCACACATAATTGTCTCCCTGGAGGGAACCTCCTGAGAGAAAGGGCCAAACTGATTAAATATTGAAACACTTCATCCCTGACTTGACATTGCTTGTCAGGGCTCTTCCTCACCTCCTTCTCTCCAAAAACCTCTCCACAATGCGGACCGCATCCTGGCTACACCTCTTTTTCATGCCTGAAGGATGGCCATCTGAAGCAGCCTCTTTTTCTCTGCTGCCATGTTTAATGTCTCCTCATCATTTCTCCTTCCTTAAAACTGTTTGAAGTAGAAAATTATAGTAAACCACCGCCTTCCTCTACGAGGGGCCAAACAGGCAATAAACACTTAGTAGAGGTAAAATCTCCACCATAATCTGAAGGACTCACATTAGTATCCCTGCTACCAAAGGCCAATTGACTTGTTCAAAGTGTCTTTAAACACAGTGCCTGACATGATTTCAAAATCTGTGTCCTTTTAAACAGATATCTGATGATGTCCACATGGTTTATTCAAGCAGATTTGACCACAATAAATCTTCCAACACTGACAATCTGCCTCCCTGCCCAGATTTTGCATGCTGTGTGTGTGTGTGTGTGTGTGTGTGTGTGTGTGTGTGTGTGTGTGTGTGTGCAAAGGGCTTAATGATAAAGAGCTGCTTTTACAAGCTTAAAGTGGGTTAAGTATTACTCTATATTCTCTTCTTTGTAGGTTAAACGTGTCAGTCTCGTGCTCAGGTTGATGTAACAACCATTTTGGACACTGATTGATGATTAAGGGCTGGTACACTGACCAACTCTTGCCCCCTTCCCATCTCCCATGGAGTCATCATCTGGTTGTTTTGCGCCCATGCCTCCTGTCACAGTGAGGCCGTGCCAGCTTGAAGAGCCTGTTTCAAAAAGCAGCTCCTCCTGGGCACGTCTTTGTCACTGGCATGGGGATAAGCACTGCACAGCCATCAACTCTCATGCCCTGTCCAAAACAGTGATACATGATGATTTGCAAACCTTTTCCTGTAGCCTTTTAATGAGCATTTGGTCAGCACTTAGCTGATTGAACTGATAATGCAGTGATGTCAGCACTAAAAAGTAAAAAAAAAAAATCAAAAAGTCATTTGTAGTTTTTGAACAGTGGCTGAAATGCACTTTTTGTGGCCTGCAACTGTATGTGTCTCACAAAAAATCACACATATGCATGCAATATACACATGTATGGATATATACATTTATGCCCCAACATTTATCCACAAATATACTTACATACACAAACATATGGGACAAAACTCATTGCAGACCTTCCTCCTAAGGCCCTGTATCTGTGACCAAAGAGTGGACTGGGGGTTGGTGTCATTTGCTATGGTGAATCTGTGAGGGGTAATTCTCTCTATGGTGTTTTTTGAATGTTGCTTCATGCTGTTGATGTGATTTAATGTAGGGTGGATCCACTAGATGGAGCTACCCCTTCATTGCAACACACCCACCTCATTCAGCACAGGATAAGGCTTTATGTCATATGTTATGAGGGGAGAAACAGAGTGGGAGACAATGCAGCTGTTCCTGTCTTATTAGACAGCCCTCCTCTGATATAGCCTAAAGAGACGGCATTAACATGTATTGTATATATGAGGGAGCAATACCCATTCTTATCACATTTTTTGTGTAATTATGTTAACTGTGTTTTTTAATTTGCATCACAGATGTTCATCATTGTTTACAAGTTACCGTCACCCTGCAACCTTAAAGCTCCATGTGAACACAACTGTCGTCTCAGCAGATATTTTGACCTGTCGTGCCAAGAGAGCACAGGTGTAACTAATAACATTAACGATGGCACTGTTCCATTTAGGCGAGCCAATAAGCCGTGACAGTGAGGCAGATTGCACAATTTTCACAGCAGACATTTTGACTTGTCATACCAGGAAAAGCACAGGTGTTACTAATAACGTTAACGATGGCTCTGTTCTATTCAAGTGTCCCAGTAAGCCATGACAGTGTGACAGTGAGCCAGTGCAATACCAGGACCACCTAGAGGTTCAAAATGTGCAGCTGTACTCTTCAGTATGTTTCCTTTTCTCTTATTTAATCAACTGATTAAAATCTCTTTTTCAAAAAACCTGTTGCACTTGTGATGATGTTAGACAATAAACGTGCTAAACATGCAGCCTGATTGTTGCAGATCACGGCGGACTGGGAACAACTGTTGGCTTGTTCTCAACCTGTTTAATTGTCTGACAGCTTGTATCTTGCCCCTGTTGGACCTCTGTGGATGTCGATGTATTCCCAGATCTCAGCAATCACATTGGCGAATACCATATCATAATGAGTGGAAATGGTGGCCAAAACTACTAAAATAAGACCCCAGTTGTAATAAATCAGAACAATCCTTATTGCAATTGCTCAATAAAACAAGACATGGACAAGTCATGTCCAAACGGGCATAAGCAGGAAGTCAGGATGGCAAAATACAGGTTCTGGAGGACTATTATGACTAAAAGGCAGGTATACTGTACATACTGGGGAGCTAATTAAGGATTTGGGAACAGGGTGATACGGAAAGGTGGGAACACACAGGAGACTAATGCTGGAAAGGGAGGGAATGACACAAGAGGTTAAAACAAGACTATATAACTTTTGAAATAAGAAATAACACATTATTTCCTTTACAAATGGAAAGTTAAACTCTTAAGCAATAAAATCACCCATGCTCCATCCAATAGACTCAGAGGTACATCTGTTACAGCCTTATTTGGTGTGGTGTGACCAGTGGCTAATGCTACCAAACTTTAGATAGATATTTCTTTGTAACTGATATCACTGAGTCAGTTTGCTGACTTTATGATTCTTGTGCTACTGTTAAAATAAGTTTAGCATTAAATACCCTTATCCTGTAATTGCCATTTTTGGCTACGTTGGCCACTGTTCAGCAAATGCCGTATACCGGTACTCTCCCTTTAATGACTGGCAGACTTAGCAAAAGACATAAAAAGGTTATGATTGGCTGTCGTCATGACACTTAAACCATGACCACGGTGTTTTCCCCAAATTTGAACCAGACCTTAACCATACTGGAGGGGTGGCAAATCCAAAAATGGCCATATGAGTGAGTAATTCAGGGATTATGCTGTTTAAGTATGAGAACCTGTGAAAAAGTCATCAAATAAAGATTTAAATGCCCTCTGTGTGAACAAATTAAACTCAAATGAATGCATGCTTTTAGTGTAATGGGTACTGGCATTTTACTCACTCACCGCAACTAAATAAATCACAGATCAGAGCTGTATTTATTTACACAGTTCAATTTATTTCTACATGAAAAGTGACAACACCGACATGAATCAGAATCTAATTTTCTGCCAGCATGAGTTACTAATAAATCTGGGGGGAAAATGATGTGTGGGGTCTTTGAATAATGTTATAAACATGCCAAAAGACCTCTGAATGTCTCACTCTGTGAGTAAGGTATATGGGCTTTTTCCACCATATAACATTCCACACATTTCTTCACCTAATAAGTAATGCCAAAGCTGTGATTCGGCATACAGAACGGGCATCCATATAACTAGTCAGAGTCTCTCGTGGGCATGAATCCCAAACATGAATGTTAAGCAGTTCAATTGCAGCCTTCCTCAGAAACACAAGCCATTACAAGGCATTCCCCACAGTTGGGTTCACACAGAACTACACATTCCCCCTGAGGACATAATTGTTTTTTTCAGTTTCTCCCGTTTGTTTCATCTGTTAGCATGTCATAACTTTCTTTATAATTGGTGCGGGAAGAAGGAAAAGATGAATCTTGCTCTTTGGAGGTATTGACTCCACTGCTGCAATTTGTTTTGCTTCCATACTACTATGATACACTTAGAAATAACAAAAAGCAAAACTGAACATCGGAGTTTAAGGAGAAAAAAAGGGATGATACATGTGTAGTGGTAATCTGGGGATGAGTTGTATTTGTGTTTGTCTGATGAGAATGATGGTGTTCATTACAAAGACCCCCGCTGTTAAAAGATTCAGCATCTTGAGGGGAGGAGGGAACACCTGGATGAACATGTTTTATGTAACAAGGATAATCTTTCCAGAAGGCTGCACTGGTCCCAGTATTATTATCTCTCAAGCAATTGGATTTCCATCCTTCTCTGTGGTCAGAGCCATTTCGAGATGGCATGAAACCCTGGTGCACAAAACAGCATATTCATCCCCGTCTTATCTCATCTACAAAGCCCATTAGCGCTTACTTGTACTTATTTTGCATGGAAGGGCAGAAATACTGAAAAGTAAACCACTATACAACATTTCACACCACTGAGGAAACTAAGATAATGTCCACAGTACCTTTTTTGGTAATATGGAGGTTTAAGCAATCTGGGTGGATTTTACATTCTATATCTAAAACAAATAAAACTCATGGTGGGTAGCCAGGCTGAGTTCAATATCTTCTGAATAAAAATTTTTTCTTTCAGGTTACCCAAAAATAAAGTATTCTATATTTTCCCACCAGATGTTTAGTCCTGACAGTGCAGAGAAAGCTTGGAAACACTTAAGGTTAGGAGCCTTAAGACATTCATGAAATCAAACCCCATTTTTGCTATTATGGTCTGCATTTTTTTCAACAATAACCATTCAGTATATTTATATTCTGTAATTCTCTTTATATATTATTTTTTCGTAGCAGTGGCGGAGTCCGCCATTCTCGTGACATATTTAAATGACCTATCTATGTTCAAGGAGTTCACAGGAAGGTATGTATGTATGCGTGTAATACAGCATTACAGTTTTAATTTCAGCCTCATTCACCGAACATTTCCTACAGCTGCTGTTTCACATTGAAAGTATTCAACTGCCGAAACTTGGGTGGCTTTTATTATAAAGCTGACACATGAAACGCAATGTGTTTGTTTGGTTAAAAGTTGTTATTTTTGGAGTTCATTTTGTCCACAGGTCATTTCAAATTTTTGCAAAGGGAACAACGAGGAGCCACAGAGAGCTGTTAGATGAAGAGCAGCAAGTGACAGGCTACACAACTCCAAGCCCTGCTGTTGTGTGGAAAACTACTTGCACCGTGTGCAGCATTAGATCAGATGGTAGTTACAACTATTGCAATTATTTTTGACCGACTTCCTTATTAAAACAACATGAGCTTGTTTGGCTGCACTGTTAACAGATACACCAGTTTGTCTTCTGTTGTATTTAGCTGTTCAATGAGTGTTGTAGTATTAAACCGCACTTGCTGTTACTACATGTAACCACGGGTGTCGAATCAACCAGGACTGAAATCTACTAAACTATTACAACTTTAATGTAAATAAAACTTACAGAAAATGTAGTTTATGTAATTGTGGAGACATGGACTCAAGACCTCAGTATTTCTAATATCCTGGCTACAACCCGGATTGTTTTACAGCTTTATTATGCAGATAGGAAACTGCTGTGTGTGGATATCAGACACAGTGGAAGCCGTGTTGCATAGTAACTGGTGAGCTGAAACTTGTCACTTATCTCCACGAATCCCATCAAGTGAGTTCCAATTAGCCTCTACACTGATACGAGTATGTGTCTAATTAGATACACTTTCATGTTTTTAGAATACTACAAGGCATCTGGCACCAAAGATAGATGCTCATCTGTTGCTGACAATGATCAGACAAACACCACTCTAGCCTATTAAAATGTCTCCGGTGTGTCCTCACTGTGGCCACCATTGTCACGGTGCAACCTTGAATAGGGTTTGAAAAAGCCAAGCTGAGAGAACAGCTGAGGGTCTAGTCTCACATTGCAGAGGCAGGGGAAGTTTCTTTTGAGTAATGGCAATAGGGGTTATCTATCTGCCCCCTCATCACCATGCCAGTAGCAATAAAATGCTGCTTTGTGGCAGAGGATAAAAGCAGCCCTGCTGATAACTGTGATTCCTCCCCCTCAGAGCTCCTGGAGGTGGGGCTGAGACGGAGAAGCCATTAGAGAAGAAAGAAGCAGTAATCTGATCATGTCCTATAGGGGCAGATGCAGCATCAGTCAACTGTGCCATAACCTCAATCGTCTGCCCCGGAGCAAACATAAATTTCCCATTTGTTCTGTGTTTACATCAGGTGACATCGGTGTGTTTCTGGTGATATTCTGGTGTCTGGATCATCCCGATAACCACTTCACTCACCCGACTGCAGGAAAACATGTGGCTTGGCCCTGTGAGTAGGCTCATAAAGTGAACTGCATGTTGGATGAGCGCCAAAAAAAGGCAAAGTCACTAATAATGATTGAAAAGGGCTGTAGTCCGTTTTATGTTTAGGTTATCTAAATTGGTGCCAATACTGCTCTAAAGCCCCATGATATTGTTTGACAATATCATTTATAGTTATAGATTTTGGAAGGGTAAGACTTAAAAAAGAAAAATCTCCACAACTCCTCACAGTCTCAAATCAATTTTCCAAGTATATTTGAAAAGAACAAAGTCAGTTTATTTGATGAAAAATGATCTGTTTGCGATTACACGAGCAGTGACTATCGTAATATTGTATGTACCATCATTTCTTCTCCACCTAAGGCCATTATTGATGGCTTTCCTAAAATGATTTCCTGCTTTATAAACAAGGGCCAACACAAACAAATGTGAAAGGGTTTGCAAAGTAGTGTCAGGTGTGTGTAGCCAAGATAAACAGTCCTGTAACATGGGAAAAAAATGCCCACACTGTGACAAAAAAAGTAGAAACGGCTCTTCTAGTTTAAAAGTTGTGCTGAGGATGATCCCATAACTGAAATATTCATTGTTTTTGTCACATCTGTTCACGTTGTCACCTTTTGCACAGATTCTTTTTACATTTGAAAAGCCTCTTGTAGTTTTTTTTTGTCAGTGTGGGGGCATTTCTTCCTATGATATGGGACTACTTTATAAATAATCATATTACTAACATTACTATATGTCACATTAGTAACATTAATACTCAGCAGTATAGTCGCAGTATCCACAGAGAAGCACGAGGATATAAAAACATGGGTGTGATGTGTAATTGTGTGACCAGAAGAGCATTAAAGTGCTTTTGACCATTTTAGGGATTCAAGCACTATTTTAGCAGCATATCAGCATGAACATTATCTCAGTGCTGCACGAGAACTGGATCAGCATTTTCTGTATGTTCAGTGACTTGGTTCATGCCATTACATTATAATACAGCAACATAATTCTGGTGTTTATTTCCTATCAAACTGCGGAGGAAACATTTATTTTGATATGTGTGGGTGTGAGATATTCACACATCACAAGGCCATGACCTATAGGAGGCTGGAACCGTCAACACAAAATCATCCCACAGTCTGAAAGAGAAAGCCATTTTTTATAAACAGCATTGTGGAGCTGCACCAGGCTTTCACAATATGCTGACTAAGACGCTTGCTAAGAACGCAGCAAACCTTATCAAATCACTTTCAACATACCGTGACAGGACTTTTCCTCCTCTTAGTCTCCGTTCAACAACAACAACAACATAAAATGCTGTTGAAGTCCCTCAACACCTCGCAGCACCTGCTGAACATCCAGTTTGAGATGAGAGTCTTTGTGCGCTGCTATGGTCGCTGTCTATGAGTCATTTTGTGAAATGCCAAAATGTAATTAAAAACAGATTAAGACTAAAGAGGAGGAGTGTTCCTGAATCCAGACAGGAGGTTTACTAAATCAGCCCCACTTTTTTAAAATATGTACTCTTCCTAGCTGCTTTTATTTGGCATGTAAGCCTAGTTTAGGCATTATTTGCTTAACATTTTTCTTTAGGGATTAAGGCAGCTTTGAGTGTCTGTATTGTCTATTAGGTTATCAGGGCAGTGACTGCAACTAAGACGTTTAGACTGCCGATTTACCTCCTTTACCTCCTATCTCTTTACACCACAGATTAAATAACTTGCTGGAGAAGTAAATCCCGATTAAAAATGTTTGTATTTTCCAAGGGCGTAGGTTGTGGAAGTCGGGGACATGAAGTGGGAGAAGTAGATTGATGTAGATGTAGTTGTTTACTACAAAGAGCACAGTCTTTGACTGATGTTCAACTCTAGCATCTTTTATCAACTCAGATCTTCTCTCACCGGGACTATGGTGGCAGGAAAGTAAGAGGACAATGTTCAGAGTGACTTTGGTAAGAAAATCGACTTGAAACTCTAAAAGGGGGACAATAATGTAATTTTAACATTTCCCCCTATTCCCAGTGGAAATTAGGCCCTTGGTATTTTATAACCCATCTGACTGTAGATATCCACAGATGGCCTTTGCTATAATACCAACAACATACTGGCAGCATGGCAGTATATTGCAGAGAGGATTGGATTAACAACTCGCAACACCGTGGAGCCTTTTTGCCGAAATGAAGAATTTGTTACACTTGATGGATGTAGTTCGTACTTTTTGTACTTCTATCTTTGTAACGTTAAGATATGTCTGTGTTCTTTTATTTCTGATGAGATGATGAGTGTGTGGGGTGTGGCCCTTGGACACTGACTGCAGCAACTGTCATTATCCAATAGATTTGAAATCCTGTTTAACCAATTATCCAATTACAATTGTGCACCTGTTCTAGGCTGACTATATGTGTTTGCCTCATGCCACAATTAAAGGCTCCAAATCAATCAGTGTGCTTTTCCCTTGGAAGCATGGCAGTATGTGTTTGTGTGTGTGTGTTTTCATATGCAGGTATGTGACACAATGTATCCTGTGTGTTTTGTGCTGCAGTGCTATCATCTCTGCCCATCTAAAGAGCCTATGGAGAGAGGGAAAACCTATAGGCAACTGTCACCATGATGAATGGATCGCAGGGAGAGTCAGATTTCCTTCACTGTACAGTTTAAAGTCTCAATGGGCCAAACATGATTCAGGCTTAAAAGAACCCACACAAAACACAAACTGGAATCTATATCATCCTGGGATCAATTTATGACTTTTTTCTGTGGGTGATACGTCATCATCGTTTAATAAATAGGAGTATTCTTGGGTGTTATTGGTGTATTCGTAACTCATTTCTGTTGAGGATGCTGAGAACTGGCATTTGTGATTAAATAAACCTACAGTAAAGATGTGGGGTGTGACTTTTTTGAGATAGTGGATTCATCCCAGAGGTCTGGGTTTAGAGCAAAAACTACTAGACCGTGACATTTGCTGCTTCAAGGGATTTGCAGCAACCAGGGATGCAGCCCGCGGGATGCAAAGCTGTCCAATCAGCTTTTTCCCAGTAATTAACAGACCCTCGCTACATCTCAGCCTACTGTCGGTTTTTCTGTGAATTTGGCTTCTGTGTTTTGTGGTCTTCAAGGAATAAAGACAATCTGAAAAGAAAAACATTGCTATGTCTCAAGGAGCTCTGTCAGGCATTCACTTGTTTTAATTTGTTTGACTAAATTCAAAGTTAAACATGAAGGAACATGTGTTGAATATAAAAAATCAACTATATTGCAGCACCATGACTGCAGCCGGTTACTAACATGAGCATGTTTTGGGGAGATAAGCATCCCAAGCAGGCTTATCCACTGTCAGGCACTACTCATGCATATTAACTTTCCATTCTGAAGTGGTGTTTGATAAAAAAGATTATGACAGTAAAAAAACGGGCAATATGTTGGCTGAAATATCCCTGAGCCACTTAAAAGTCTGCCTCCCTCCTCCTTGTGCCATTTAGTTTGTCGGAAAGTTATGATATGTCAATTTGTAATTCCACTCTTCTGGCTGCCCTTGAGAGCTGCAGGCTGTTGAAAAGGTGAGTGGATTTGAAAGGTATAATAATGCAGGAGGAGAGCCGCAGCAAACTGCAACCATGTAGAGCTCTCACTGTGGACCACCTCCAGGTTTTGACTGGATTGTTCTCACGAGTGTCTCACCGAGAGAAATATGCTCCACACGAGAGGATCCTCTCCAAAAGCTGCGATTTAGAGGACATACAAAACGCTTGTCTCACTCTGACTAAAACGAATGTGCTGCATGGAGGCATCAAGAACGTCAAAGACTGATACAAACGACGTCAAAAGGGCCAGGAGATGGATGTGGACATAAAGCGGGAAAAGGTGAGACAGTACAAACAGAATACAAGCAAAACTCAATGTTTTTGTGGCATTTTTAATGTGATGATAAAGCTCGGCTGATCCTTCCACTGAGGTATCACAGTCAAAACAGCTTTACAAAAAGACATGTGGGCAGCAAGAAACCCGTAGAGTGGAAAATCATATATTGTTGGACGGGGGGTTCTCCTCAATCCACTGCTGAGAAGCCGAGTGGCCACGTGGATACATTTCTTTAGCAAAATGAAAATCCAGGTTCTACAACTGAATGAACCACCTTAAAACCTACCTCCCACCAAATAATTCACCTTCCAGGATTTTCTGGGAGAACTATTGTTGTTGGACTGTAAATCTAATTGGATTCTTGATGGCAAATCCTTCTCAGCGAGAAGAGTGGGGAAATGGTTTTCATTTAAAGCAAATGCACACGCACACACACACACAAGCACAAAAGAACTGGATTAAAGTTGTGGGACTGACGCACTGATTGACTTGCACTTTTGTCAGAGATTACGACAGGAGTTTATTTAAAAAGAAAACCTCTGATACATACAGTAATGGGAGACTGGCAAAAGCTACATGTAGCTTTGACTTATACACATCATGTTTTATCATAAAAATAAATGTAAACTTCTTATTAACAGACAAAGTTGTACTTTTAAAGCTGCACAGATACAGAAGAACCACAGCATGTATAGTGAAATCAGCACGATGGACAGAGCTAGTAGAAAATGGGATTTTTACCTTCCTGGCTTTTTTTTTTTTTACTTTATTTGTTTTATCTCATTTCCTGATTTGAATTATTCTTATGAAACAAAGTGACTGTGGACACAAATGTAACTGACCTCTGACAAAGTGCACAGGACAGGTGTCTCTATAGTCAATCGTTCTATAGCCACCATGACAAAGGAGGTTTCTGACGGGTTCCTCTCAAATCCCAGAGGACCGTGTTGGGCAAATTGGCCCTGTCAAGCCAGATCTAAATCAATATATGCTAACTCCTTTCTACACTATGGTGCCTGCTTTTTTTTTTTTTTTNTTTTTACCTCTCACGCCACCCTTACATGCTAGAACTTAAGGAATGCATCAGATCACATTTACCCATTAAAGGGGCCTGTGTGGAGTGTTTTGAAATGACAAAATGATTGATTTCACCATATGTTCCCAATCATTGGGAGGAGCTCTTGCTCAGCAGGGTGAGAGGAAATCCCTCTTTCGCTTACCTCCCCGTTTCATTTCTCACTGTAAGTGGATGTGTGTCCTCCCTTGTCGCCTCATCTTTATTCACTGCAGGGGCCCTTGTTGCTGCACTCTGAAGGATTGTCTCCCCTCCGTCCTTCCCACATGCCATCCGTATCTCCTGTAGTAGGCCAGTTAAGGGAGTGCATTTAACACTTCTCCACCACTGCAAAATGGCTGCTGCATTTGAGCTCAACATTTAATAGGGGAATATGGCGTGCAAGTATTTTATTTTCTGACTAGTATTAATATATTTGTTAATATTCAAACAGCTTTAAAGATAAACTTTAACTTTTGAAAGAATCATACCAATAAAAAGTTGAATTCATGAGCAATAAAACACACCCTTGTTTACTTTTATATACAGGAGTTTTCCTGCTACAGTCTTACTTGGTCTAGTATGACCATATAAATATTGCTTTATAGCAATGTGCTACTGTTATACTACATTTTTGCATGATTATCCTGTAATTGTCACTATTGGCCACAGCAGCTGTTGTACAGCAAAAGTCACGTAGGCTCACTTTAATAAACATAAATACTTCATTGGATAGCTAATTATAGATAAATAATTTTTCTGTGGTGACGTTATATAAAAGCAGTATATAGACAATTAATAAAATAGGTTATAACACATTATAAATCACCATATTGTTGCTGTGTGTAGACATATGGACACTTCTTGTGTTTATCAATGTGTTTCTCAATAAATATAACTCAAACTTGGTGAGACCCAGTTGTTCTGACTTGTGTTTATGGTTTATTTCAACACAGATCTGATATCAGAGAAGATTCTTTTACCGCTTGTAGACATGGACACAGTTCATACCAAAAACCTAAACTAGCATTACTTTCGCTTGTCTTTGTACAGTACATCCAACGTCATACAGAAGGCAAGGCAAGGCAAGTTTATTTGTATAGCACATTTCAGCAACAAGGCAATTTAAAGTGCTTCACACAAGACACCAAAAGCATCGAGACATAGTGCAAAAGAAACACACCACAAAAAAGGACACTTAAATACAACCAAAAACAGTCATTAAAACAGAGAAAAGGAAAAAAATACAATCACGCATAATCACGCCACCAGGAAGAAGGCAAAACAATGTGTGTGTAACCCCTCGGTCAAGAACACTTCTCATCTGGGGAGTCAGGGACATCTACAAGGTCTCCATCATATCGTTGCCTCCAGAGCCTCCTAACATAAAATATGCCAAGTGTGAAGGACTCTGAGGCCTCCCAGGTTACCCAACCGAGCCAATGCACAAATGAAACATTCCTTTATGTCCAATATATTTTTTACCACAACGATATAACACAGTTGTGAAGATATATGCTGAATCAGCTTTTTAAGTTTTATACATTTGTATATAAATCCGATAATGATATATTGATGTTTCAAAATGCTGGCGTCTCAGTGGTTATTATTGTTGTTGCCTGAAAACAAATGGACCCAGGATTAGTTTCTGCTTCAGCTGTGCTGGTTTCCTCCCACAGTCAGGTGGACCGGAGTCTCTAAATTGCCTGGAGGTATGAACGAGTGTCTGCACTGTATGTCTGAAAGCCTGTAATGACTTCCCTGCCTTCCGCCCAGTGCATGCTGGGATAGTCTGCAGCCCCCCATGACCCTGAGAAGAAATTAGTGGGTGGAGAATATAAATGAGAGGGAAAAGGGAACATATTGTATTTCACTTAATTTCCACTCATCAGTATTTCCCTCGTGTTGCTCATCATCACCATCACTGACGCTGGGAAGCTGCTTCGTCTGTATTTTGCTTGCGTTTCATGTTTTTTCCTGTAGGTCTTGTGCATTCAGGCACAGTGTGTAAACATATTTTCTACCACAAAGAGCACAGGCTACAGTTAAGTAAATGGACCTCCTGCCAGTGCCACACACACAGCTTTTCATTGATGTCTTCTCCTATTACATCTCTGTCCTCTGCTTTCCTGCATTTTGAGGTAGTGATTAGAATTGACAAGGACAGACTGTGTGCAGCTGAGATAACTGTGCTGAGCATGCCCTTGTTCTGCATTCTGCCTTGATATTTGTAAGCCAATTAGCTCGATTAGAAAGCATAATCAATACAGTCATCTTATGCAACCCCACTACTGTCTTCTCATTAGAAAAATAATCACTGCCTGTCACAATAATGTGGATTTCAACCACACTCTCTGTTTCTCATATAATATCTTCTCATCTTAAAGCCCTATACTGTTTAAGCATTTGTGGAATAGCATTAAAGGTGTTTTTCTTTATTTCATATCGACTGAGCATCACTTCTGGACTCTACAGTGACAGTTTATTTGTGGCACAGAATCACTGCTCCCACTTCAGTTGGATAACTCGTCTTTTGAAGCATCAGTCGATGTTTTCACAGGTATTTTCATGGATCAGCAGCTCCAGGTCGTCATTGATTTTGTTAGAACTCCCCACACTCCACGTGTCCAACAACCCAATAGGATATTGCTCGTGTTTTTCTGAGCCTTGTGTGCCTTGCAAGAGTTCACTCAACCATGTCCTTTGTTCTGAAAATTGTCAATAAGAAGTCTTGACCTGCTGTAAAGGTGACCAACAGCACGCCGCCTCTTGTTGCCTTTTTTATGTAGATTTTGGCACAGCCACTTCCCCAGAAAGTATCAGTACTTTGCAAAACTCTCCATCTTAACAATAAGTCTTCTCTTGGGTTTTAAAAGCATCCAGAGTGGGTCGTTATTCCTTTAAATCAAGTGAAACAATGACAGCAGGGTGAGATCATGTCTAACTGTCTTCAGCCATTTTCTTTATGTTACTGGAGTATCACATGTGCACATACATGCTTAGGACAGATGATTATGTTACATTCTGGTATATTGTTATTATTTCCAGTGGTGGAGAGTAACGAAGTGCATTTACTCACTTTACTTAAGTATAATTTTGAGGTACTTTCCATTTTCTGCTACTTTATATTTCTACTTCACCACATTTCAGAGAGAAATATTGTCTTTTTCACTCCACTACATTGATTTGACAGCTATATATTCACTCAATACTTTGCAGATTCAGATTTTCCACATGATCACTTTATAGAATGGGGTTGGAAGCGAAATAGATTTGCTGATTGATCACAGGCAATTGAATGAAAAATAATTGGCAACTATTTTAGCAATCAATTAATTGTTTGAGACATTATCTGCTTCCAACTGTGAGAATTCGCTGTTTGCCCCTGTTTTATAATGCTGCGAAGTTGCAATCCACATTTCTCAGGAAGAAAATAATCTGAAATCCATTGAAATGAAAATAATTGCAGCCCTACACATGATGCATTGGTACAGATGGATTAAATTGCCCAACAGTATATAAAATAGTTCAAATGAGCCCCATCTGCAAGCTACAACATTACTTTTTACACATTAATGCATCTATAATGGTAATCAAATAAATTCATTAAAATATAATTAAAACAGGAGCCATTCTGCTGCATAATGAGAACTTTCACTTTTAATGCTTCAAGTATAATTTGCTGATAATATTTTAGACAGACTGTGAGTGCAGCTGGGCTTTTATTTGTACTATTGGAGAAGGGCTTTTTACTCTGTTGTGTGGCTTCTTTTGCTGAAGGAAATGATCTTCTTAATGTTTTATTCGTATTATCTTTTATTGTGTCGTCTTCTCCGTGTTGAAGCTTTTACAAACTTTTTAAGCAGCTTAGCTCGGGAGTGCATTACCTTTTGTTTCTGCATCCGAGCTCAGTTTCTAGCGAGCAGAGTATCCTCAGTGCGCATGGCACAAGGTAACACGGCTGCACTCAAGTGAAAATGTAAATCCTCTGTTATCTGAGGACTACCCCAACTAAAGGACGCACGGGGATGCTCCTCTCCCTCAGCCAACTGCACAACCTAAATGTCTTATTTCATCTGCCGTCCTCTCTCCACAGCGGCGGGATGCTGAAGTCTCCGGTTTACAGCGAGGAGTGATCTCACCAGATGCACTGATGGGATGCATGAATGTGCCACTATAACGTGCACATTAAAAGCTGCAGCTGCACACTTCTCCAGACCAGGCAAGCCTCAGGATAGATGACTTTATTTGAGAACGGGGGGTTTCCTGCGACGCATACATCTGTAACTTGCAGAATTTCGAGCGTCTTTTGTGGAGAAACCTTTTGGTGCAGGGGACCCAGAGGATACTACTACCACTGCTTGCATTTGCACAAAGCAGCGTTCGGCGCGTCCGGTTGGATTTAAGCTGCAGTCCACTTCACACCAACTGCATTGGCACAACTGTGAGAGAAAATGTCTCCATCATGAGACTGTGCGCCGGCAGCCTCTCTTATGAACTCTTCCGTGGATGTACAGACTTACATCCACAAGTGGAGCGTTTCTCTGCCTCCCAGCTCCAGATTATATCACTTCACAACTACAATGGGACAACGTGGAGGGCTGACTAGAGGAAATGTTGCCTATAGAAGTGCAGTGAGAGAGCAGGACAGGGACTTCCAGAGGACTCCTGCGGACGAGTGAATGCCGTCTCCGATGTGGAGCTTGTCGCTGTCCGACGCGCGAGTGGTGCTGAAATTTGGATGATGCCTGGCCAGCGACTGCAAGGCTGCCGCTCCCTGCACCTCAACGAGGACAACGGCCGCTTCGTGCTGCTCGCCGTCCTCATCATACTGTACCTGCTGTGCGGCGCTGCGGTCTTCTCGGCCATAGAGAGGCCCTCGGAGGTGCGGGCTCACGGCCGCTGGAACGGGACGCTCCTCAACTTCAGTGAGACCTTCAACATCAGCCTGCAGGACCTCAACTCCTTCCTGCGGGAGTACGAGGCTGCCATCGCCGCCGGGATCCGGGCTGACGCTCTGAGGCCACGATGGGATTTTACAGGGGCTTTTTATTTTGTTGGAACTGTGGTGTCGACTATAGGTGGGTGATCTCTGCAGCATTCACTGGTTTCCCTGACCTTTGCGTCCATTTGGTTGCAGGCATGGTGTCCTCTAAATACATGTTGAAAAACCTGTATTAATCCGTGAAAACCACATGCAGCCAAGCTCATATAAAGCTTTATAAATAGAAATTAACCCCAAGAATATATAATGATCAGCTCACACCATTAAGACAGTAATTAGTGGATCTTTTCAGTAGGTGTGGGAGCCTAAATAGCCTAATTCTGGGACCTCATGTCCTGATAAAGCCACATTCAAGACAAATGAGTTGGAGAATGGTTAATATTAACGTGGCTTCGGTTAAATAATCATATCATTACTGACAGTCTGGATGTCAAAAGGACTGGAGCTGCCATCCCTGTAGGCTGCTGTCTTTCCACTGGCTTACATACAGAATAACAGATTAACATTTTTTTGTTTTTTTCCAGTCATGTGTTACATTTTGGCTGTGAGGGACTTTGGCAACAGGGGCGACATCTGACTCGCCTGCCAGGAACGGCACACTCATCCCTGGCTATAGGACAGCACCCATGGGTGCAGTCTTCTTTCTTTCTTTTTTT
>NTHP01000036.1:2028544-2050549 GCA_003416845.1 Oplegnathus fasciatus
CCACAACTTAAAGCTAGGGTTGGTAATGTTGAAGAAACCAGCTAGAGTAGGCTAGATTTTGAAAGTATACGACCGACCCCCTCTCTTCAGGTCTCCCTCCAAAGCCGCTCCTCCAAAACACACGAACGCACACCGCCTGACTACTGCTGGAGGACGAGTCCACGAGAGAGCATTGGGGAGAGGAGCGCAGCGCATCGTTGTTGTCACTAACCGAGTCCAACTACCTCATGTCTCATTCACATGTTTGAAAACACCGAACATCATCATAATGAACGTAAACAACCAACATGGCTGTTGTTAGTACTCACAGCATCACTTTTCAGCCCTTCAACTCCCTCAGTTATCGCCATCGTTGAAAATCAATAAGATGTTGACTCTGGTTTGACCTCTAGCTTTATCTAACCTCTTTTTGGTCGTAACGTTTTCTACTTCTGTCTTTCTTTTCTTTCTCTGCCATTCTTGTGCAACTAGTTCGCTAGCTTTAGCCGCCTAGCCTTGTGGAAGACTCCAGTTATGTGCAAAGAGCACAGGGGCAGAGTGTGCGCAGGTAGGCAGGTGCGTAGGTAGACAGGCAGGTAACCCGTCCCATCATTTCCTTCGGACCGAATGAAATGATTGGACGGGCAGCCACAGACACTGGATTTTTTTCTTTTGTTTGTCAGAGCATTTGATCAAATATAACAAAAAGTGCTTCTAAAATACACTGCCTACCCTAGCTTTAATTATTTAGGTTCACTTTTGGTTTGCTCTCACCAACCCTGCTTCTAGCCGCAGCAGGCAGCTGTTTTCAGTCATTCACCGAAGTAATTAGGATACATCATCTCGGTACCATGAATGTCTGTACATAACTTCACTGCAATCCATCCAATAGTTGTTGAGATAGTTCAGTCCGGACCAAAGTGATGGACCGACTGACCAACATTGCCAAAATCAAACATGCAGTACATCACTTAATGCTGACAAACTGGATGAAAACTGGAAAATGGACGAATAATTCAATAATTTAAAAATGAATAGATGACGTAAAATAATATGATAATAGTTAATAAATTGACAGTCATTCAACTCGGCAGTCACTTGTCAGAGAAATAAAAATATTCTTTTCCAGATAACTGCTTGAAAACCTTTTTATCCCATCATTCCTGCCCCTCTCCCAGTTCCTTTACTTACTGTGTGTTTCCTGGTGTGGAGTGGAAATGTGTGTGTGTGTGTGTGTGTGTGTGTGTGTGTGCGTGCACGCGTGTGTGTAGGGCAAACCTGCTGAGAGGCCCAGGCTTCAATAAATCCCCATCTTAGTTAACTGCAGCTGTACAGGATGGCTGTACGCACCTCTGCGCTGTCACAGCGGGTCATAAATCCGCCCCGACTTGCTAAGGCGTGCACTCGCCTACGTACAGTAACTCACAGACTCAAATCATCATGACTAAGTGATACCAAGATCATTTCAGAGGACACAGCAGATTTGCTGGGCTTCCTCCTCCTCAAACTGATTAGCATTTCACTGATTCTGCTCTTTGCACCAACAAGGCAAAGATGAGGATAAACTCTGCGTGCCTTTGACCTGCTTCCATTCAGGGCCATTTTAGATTTTGTTCCGGTGTTAATATTTGGATCATCATCGGCTTCTCTGACAACCCCATTTGCACTGGTGCTGACGTCAATGCTGACTTGCAGCTACAGGAGTTTAAACTTTCCCCATAAGCAGAAAAGTCCCTCTCTTGAAACTTTTGGATGCTTGGCAACCTTTGACGCAGTGAAATCACACACTCGCAGAGGCACAGTGTCGCCACGTTGCAGAAAGCCCACGCAGCAATTCCACCTCTGCACCAGCCGAATGTTTATCTGCATCTTAGGGTCACGTATATAAATACTTATCAATGTTAATAAGCTAACAGCGAGTCGGTGAACAGCGTAATTTGGCAGCCATCCATCTGTGAAGGAGAGGCTGCCTGTGTGAGAGCAGAGAGACTGTGCTGCAAACAACATGCTGAAATAGTATCTATCGTAAAATAGTTGTAGCACATTCAGTTTCAGATTTGAGATGAATCAACATCCTCTCTCACGCCTCCTGATAAAATTCCTTTGAGCCTCAGTCAAAACTTTCTAAACAGAGCAAACAGAATAACAGCGCAACTCATGAGAGAGGCACACATGGCTTTTGAGCATGACCTTGAATCAGTAAGATGGTTGATCATTATGATTAGATTACAAGCTGAAAAAACTGACAGAGCACTACGTCATCCCTGTAGCTTGACATCCCGGGCCGCATGCTAGTGGGAGTCATGCATATTACACATCTGCTTTCAGGACAAACGACACTAGAGCTTGTTGAAAACTGGAAACAACATGCAGTACGGGCTGCTCATGTGGAAGTTTCCGCGTAACAATCTGTTTGGATTAGAGGAAACACAACTCTTGATCCTTTCTCTCTCTCTACAGAATAATGTGTTTATTTCAGTAAAACCATGTGAGCTCCTCTGTGAATCCACGCCAGCCCCTGAGCAGATCAGCTGGACTGGAGCTTTACTCCAAACACCTCTGAGCTAATGCTTGTACTTTATTTTTTGCCAGCCAGCACAAGAATTCAAATCAGTCAAGTAAGAGACCTACTTCTCTTGCATTCATTTGGCATACATTGCGATTTTCATAATGAAAGAATTATCATCCCTGGAAAACACCAGGATCACACACAGCCGAATGCGCTGAAATGCACATATATTTTGCCAGCATTCACAAATTACTCTAGCTACCTCCAGGCTGGCAGCCTCGGGCAGAGTCAGACAGTCTCAGACTCATAGTGGGCACATTCAGCTAATAGAAAGTAAAACATCATTTAATTGTGAGCAACAGAGCAGTGCCTCTTCATTTCTCTGAGGCGGTATGATCCATGTATGATCCGAGATCATTATTGCAGCTGCCATTAACTTAGCGGCCCCTGTCAGGAATCAGGTTTTTGCCAAGCCTTAAATTTCAGGGACTCGTGCTTTCACATTAGCAATAATGAAAAACCATTAAATCGAATGTCTGCTGAACCTGAAGCTTTCATTACCTACTGGTGTCTGACTTGACTGTTTTCATGAGATGGCTAAAAATCTGAAGCAGCTATGAAAGGCATACAGTACATTTAATGTAGCGTTACCATGATACTGCTTGAACACCAAATCTATACGCTCTATTATGCTGAACATGGAGGCTTATCACACTGATCTGAGGGAGACAGTGTTTCAAAAGCTCCACCTGGACAGGTGTGTTTACTTTGGGGAATAATACAAGAGGGCTTTATGTAGCTAAGCTTTTATTCAAACACTGACTGTGCATACAGTGCAAGACGATAGGAAACACAAGGGCACACAGTCTTTAGATCATTCAGGGAGAAGCTATTAATCTGATGAGACAATGGCTCCTCAGCCATATGAAAGGACGAACTCTGCGTTAACGTTTGCAGATGGACAATGAAGACACATGAATCTTAATTTTGATTTTGCCCTTTTGGAGCCCTGACTTCCTGATCTGTAAAACTGCATAATAGTGGACATGCGGGTGTCTTTTCAGCTCTTTTAAAATTCTGCAAAAATGGAAAAGAAAGAATAAATGTTAGAGCAGATCCAAAGACAATGCAGCATATTTTTTGGACAACAAATCAATACACACAGCGGTGGAGTCATCCATCCTCCTGGCTCTCTTTGCCAGTGAATTAAGTACTGAGATACAATTTAAAACACTAGACTCGATTCAGTTACGGAGGAGCCAAACAAATCACAAAATAAAGAAAGAGGGTATTTCAGGTTGGGTTTTATTGAACAGGTGTGTGTGTTGGTCTGCAGCCGTCACCTTGTTACTTCTAGCGGTGTGTATTACTCTTGTGATTTATATCTGTATCGACCTGTTTTAATTATGATCACCTCAGTCCATTATTTCTAGTTATTGCACAGCCATGTGTAACACAAAACACTCATTATCAGTGCTTTGACATGCAGAACAGGTACCATTAACGTATCGCCTATATTGTGTGTGTGGGTGAGCTGGGTGTGAAATTCAAAGCTTCATTGTTTTGCTTCAGGGCCCCACAGAAAGATCATTCATGTGTATTGCTTTAGGTGTTTTATTAATATTAATATGGCCTTTGCTTAATTTGTGCATGCGCAATATAACCACGTCTCAAACTAAACTTTGTCATGCATGTGACATATTCTATCATCAGATTTTTGTCAAACTGGCGCCAAGTGTGAATGTTCCTATTATTATCCAGTCTGCCAGTAATGCTGGCTGCTCCTCAGCAGATGGTGTGGTGATGATGTCTCAGGTCTGGCCATGTTGCTGCTTCCTCAGCCCTCTGTCCTCTCCGCAGACCCCTGCCACGCCACCCCGTGACTAATTATTTCCTGTTCGTCACAGAAACACAGTCATCAGAGGGACGTGGCGTTTTCTGCTGCCACTCCTATCAGGCCAATTTAAGACTATTCCCACCAGTGGGACACAGTTGGTTTGACTGGGAGCTTGTTTTTAAGCTCTTTAATTGGGGACATTGGGAGGCAGAGATTTGATTTTTCGTTTTCAAAACAGTCACATAATGAATCATTGGGTCCATTTTCAGGCCCTCTGGGAATTGTGTGGGGGGATGTTGTCCTTGGTGACACACGGTGACCTTCAGATTCAATATTGCTAAGAGAGACAAGTGAAAGTACAGCACATGTCCTTCATTCAAACACTGCCATGACTGTGCGAGCTTTTAGTTAGCCTTTATTCTCATGTGGATATCCTTGAGGAGCTTTGGCCCACTTAAAGTGGCTCTACTACATATTTCTCCTGTATTGTGTATCTTCTTTAACTGTTGTCGATTAGTTCTGATTATCCATATATTCAGTCAGTGATTTGTTCGTTTTTAACAGGAGGGATGGCCCAATGGGAGCACCCCCCTGCCCCCACACCACCAACCAACACACACACCCATATACATATACACCTCCCAAAGGACATTGTTGCAGGATGCCTTAACCACAGTCATGTCTCCCCTAAAATACTTTGTGACAGGGATGGCTTGGTCTGGGGGTGTATTTTCAGCAGCATAGATGCTACTGAATATCAGTCAGATAAACTAAACAACCCCTCCACCCCTGCACTCTCCCCCTCTGCTAGGGAATTGAGAGGGGGGATGGCAGTTTAAAAAAAAGGGGGATGCATTTTAGTCATTTTGCTAACAAGGGAGAATGGCATCCCCCCTCATCTGTCCTCAAATTGCCTACTGGATATATTCCCTCAATTATCAGCTGAACTCACTCACACTAAATGCAGACTTCTCTGGCATGAGACTGAAAAGTGCTTGGCTTTATAATAGTTGGCCTTGTGAGGCTATTTCCAGTGAAACGAATCAATATGTCTTTTATTTAGGATACTTTGTTTTGTAAAAGGTGTCAATTGGACCAATTATATCACAAGTTTCACAGTGAGCACTTTAAAAACTGCAATAACTCTAGTACACAATACCAAGTATTAAATAGACGATTACATCTTTATTTTCTTCAGTGGCGATTAAATAATGTACCCTATTTGCCTGTTTGTTTCCTTTTAGAAATTATGTGCATAAACTGCCATTTTAAAGGGTAAGTCTGGTGATAATCTATATTTTTCTTATTGTCAACAAAGCCCATGTAAAGACCAAAACCAACAACAAATTGATCCTATTAACTATTGTTTGTGTAGCCAAAGCCTGATGTATCTTATTACCCTGTGCCATAGAGCTCCATTGTTAAAACACATCAATGAGCCACACTGTTGCACTGGGTGTCATGTTCCTTCATTAAGATGAACATGGGAACTGGAGTTTATTTTGAGTCAATCCCATATACACTGTCCTGCTGCCCTAAATACTCACTAGTGCACCAAATCTGCAGATAAACAAATCTTTTTACTCCTGTTTAAGTAACATTTGCTACAGTGTCCCGCTGTTTTAGGAAATTATTAAAAAAAGTGTGTTTTTAATCCTGCAAAGCCAGAATTTTGGCCACTTGGGGGCAGCAGAAACAAACTGTAAACACTAACATATCATCACTTTTATGAGTTGATATGGTGACCTTACTAGCAGCTTATTTACACATCCAGCTGACACAGAGCAACATTATCATTTAATTGGAGTCATGTTTCTGGCCACCTAGCAAATGCAAGTTCAATATTTATTCTCTTTTATTTCTGTTTTTGGTCTCCACCAACTCCTAGCTCACTAACTTTGTCTGTCTGCCGTTTGTCTGTCTGTCATTGCTGAGCAGGTAGTGTACAGTGAGTTTTTAGAGCCGTTTTGCTGAAAACAGCTGCCTTCTGTAACCCAAAACGATACTATGAGAGCAGTGAGAGTGAACCAAAACAGTAAAGTTGCGGGCCAGACAACCAAAACAATCAGCTGAAAGATGCTAAAACGCTCTGTAGCGCTGAGAGGAACTACAGAGTTTGGTGATAATTCTCTGTGGGTTCGTCAATGCAAGTGACCCCTTTCCCATTACTTGCAGTCATTTGATCCATTGTTAGTATCAAAATTTTGATTATAGCAGCTTTAAAGATTTAAGTGTTCAGTAAGAATGTATGGGCTTTGGGCTGAGTGCCACAGACAGGGTGGGAAAAGTTGAAAAGTATTGAGAGACAGACACATCGCTGGTTTTGGTCTTTTCATGGGATTTGTTGACAATAAAAAACAGAATATTCCCAGTCTTATCTTTTAACATTATGGAGCATCTGCTTCACTGTTTTGATAAATGTACTGCTATAGGCCTACAGTACAATAGCACATTTAAACATATCTTACCAGGGGACATTTCCCTCCAGCTGAGGAGAGTTTGAACAATGCACTTTATAGGTTTAGATTTAATAGCTGCTGTTAACTCCTTTGTGCTGCAGACTCTTCAGATAATGAAATACCTGTTGAGTGTAGCTTTCGTGCAGTTCTGCTTCACTCGGAGTGGCTCCTTGGAGTAAAATCTGATGATTGATTACTGTTTAGAGGCGAGTGGTCTACTAAGTGTGGTGCAAATGAAATGTAGTGCATTCATGAAGCCCATCAATACTTCTATTAGCAACACTCTCAGTAATTTGCGCTATTTGTTTAGGTCCCGACTTTACTACACAACTTAATGAGCCATTGTAATTTGCCATTGGACTGTAATGAGAGCTGCTCAGTCTAAACTGTGTCAACTCTCTGATTGCTGCTGAGCACATGTGATTTAAACTTGACCACTGGTGATAAAAGCTGACTTAAGCACTGAAATCACTACAATCCAGTGACGACCTATTTTTGTCTCCTCCTCCTTCCATTTCATTTCCCCACAGTCTGATAACCATTAGAGCATCTTCTTCTTCTCCTCTTAAAACTGTCAAACGGTAATTAATGGATACTAATGGCACCATTTCCATCACGTGCCTTCTGGTTGAATCTCTAGTGTGTAATTACGTGTGCAAGCATCATTAGCCATTAGAGCATAACATCGTTTTCTATGTTTGAGTTGAGCCTACTTTATTTAATGTTAATGAATAAATATTCTCTCAGGGCTCTGATTTAATTGGATTAGCACACATATGATTTCCTGACTTATCAAGTTCTGCTGAATTAAATGACTCATCTCGGCTTGGACACGGTGGAAAGATTAGAAAGTGTTCGCCGAGGTCAGCAGCAGGATCATTGGTCTGGATTGGCGGTTTTAGTCGTAACAATGAAGAGTTTTAAAGTCTAAATGGCAAAGTGTTTGTGAGTGAAGTCACACGGCGTTTGCATCTTTGGTTCCAGCTTGCCTGTCCTTTGCTTTCTATTATTGTTCTGTTTTCCCTAATGCATCTTGACACAGTAGTCTGGAGTAATGGCTCTGAAATGCTACACTGAATCGATGCCTGGTGCCTTTTCCTCTCTTAGGTAATTTACTTGGTAATGAGAGACGGTGCGGAAGACTGTCTCTGCGCACGCCAAGAAGATGTAATCTGTTTTCCCTGTTATTCATTTGGGTTAAAAAGACTTGGGCTGCTAATTAATTAACTATGAAACACTGAAATAGGATTTCACTGAAGGGCTTAATTTGGGTAATCACTGCCCCTCACCTTCCTGTCTGCCAACTGAACTTTGTCACTATCTTTGGCAAAACCAGATAATTCAATGTCTGGTGTAAATGTATAAAACCTACACAAGTCTATCTGTGTCTGCCATGAGGTGTGTGTACATGTGTGGATATGTGGGGGTTATACTCCCTTGTGTCTCTATAAAACAATCTGTATCAATCAGTGTTGATCTAAATGACCCAGCATGTCAACAGCAAGCCCACAGGAGAGTGGTTTTGAGTGCGAGAGATAAGGTCAAAAAAGCCATTTTGGGTATCATAAAGGAAGTATTGTCTAGATATTGATGTCATTTATTACCAGACAAGGATGGTTATGGACGGGTTGGTGGAAAAAAGGGGGAAAAGCGCTGCCCTAATGTTCTGAGAAGACTGAAATGGAGGATGGCCATGATGGGAAAATCAATTAACCTTGGCCTGGAAGTGAACTGGTTGATCTTTCAGCACGATTTTATTTGTTGACAAATATACCATCTGCTTGTCCGTGGATAAGGGGCATGACATTGTGTTTGTGTGTGTGTGTGTGTGTGTGTGTGTGTGTGTGCTTTGGCACATTGGCCCTGGGAGAGAAATACGAGTACTCTATGTGTGCTATGTGTGCATACAAATAACCATATAACGTATACATATAAGAGCAGCTTTGGTTAGTTACCTGTGAAGTACATGTTTAACAGGTTTCCTGCAGATGTATATGTGTGCATTTGTTGCCTGAAGCTTCCACACTACATACAGTGGAGTGTTTTGTACATATTAGATGTCTTAGAATACACACTGACTTTTTGTACTGATAAAATCAATTATGCTGTAAACCAGTGATTCCCAACCAGGAATGGGACTCTACAAATGTGTCCCAGGAAACATCTGAAGGGTCACGAGATTATGAAAGAGATAACAAAGAAGAACAAAACTGATGTTACACAAAATTATGTTTCTTTCTTGTGACTTGACTGTATTTTGTGCTTTTTAGTATGGTTCTAGCGATGGCAAGATCGGTTTGCTGGTCCATTACTCTGGTCCAGACTGGAATATCTCAACATCTGTTGGATGGGTTGTCATGAACTTAGGTTTTTTAATTTTAATTTATCTAATACTTTGGTTTGGATGCCCATAAAATTAATGACAATCCCATCAGCCTCATCTGTACTTTGTGTTAATTAGCAAATGTTAGCATGGTAACATACTAAACTAAGATGGTGAACATCCGATAAACATTATACTGCTAAACATCAGCATGTTAGCATTGTCATCGTGAACATGTTAGCATGGCTGAAGACTCTTAGTCTTGTGTCTTGTGAAGCACTGGATACTTTCACCTATTCAGGCATCTAAAAATCCTTTGAATTAAACAGTCCAGTTCTTGCAGTTGTGGCGCTGACAGATTTTATGAAAAAAAAAATGGAGGAAACAATATTGTGCTCAAATACCAAGACACTCATCAGCTAATGTTAACATCAGAGCTGCAGAGTCAGAGCTGCACCTGTGACGCTCCTCGAGATTGAGAAGTGCTCCTTCAACATGCAGCAGAATCCATAAACATCCTCTCCTCTCCTCCCCTCCTCTCATAACCCCTTCCCCAGCTTGAACACTCAGTCTAATTGACTAAGAAATCAGAACATAGCAGGAAGCCAAACCACACTGCCAAGAAAAAAAAATATTTAAAGGGCTTACCTAAGCTTATTACTGGCATCCTCCTCCTAATATAACTCCTTGTTTTTTGCAGTCCCACCAACAGCAACAAACAGTATAGTAAATACTGTATGAACACACTATGTACATACAGTATAGAATGTTTTAAAATATCCGAATATACAATAATATTATCTGACTTAATGATAATAACATTGGACACATTAAAATCTATGCACTGAGTAAAAAATGACATCATATAAGGTTTACGTAAAGATCCATCCAGATGGCAAACTTTTATTTGTTTTGGTTTACAGCTAATAAATGTAACGCTGGCTTCACATTAGTGCCCATTTTGTTATTCTATCTTACTTAACAACATGCAGCTTCATTTTAAATCCAAAACATTGTTTTTTTAATTATCCCACAGTCACTTTTTTATCGTCCTCTCTGTCCATTACACTGACTTTACATACACTCATCTCCCAGAGAAAGCTTACAGTCTCGTATCAGCATCAACACAAATTATTATCCAGCATTTGCAGCACATTTCTCGTGTGTCCTCCACTCAATCCCTTCTTTTACATCCTTTTTCATTAATGGCACAAATGTTTAGAAAAAATATGATTTAAGCCTTGTTTAAAAACCTCATTTAGATTTGAGGTTGCTTTCACACATCACTTCCCTTGTGTGTAATCAGAAACATAATTTCTTGGGAGGAAACTGAAGACACCTTGTGGGAGTTTTTGGCCTCAGTTAGGGAGACTGAAATCTCTCTTCTGTCTCTGCAGGTTTCGGGATGACAACACCTGTGACGGTTGCAGGCAAGGTGTTCCTGATCTTTTACGGGCTTCTGGGCTGTGCTGCCACCATCCTCTTCTTTAACCTCTTCCTGGAGCGCATCATCACACTGCTGGCCGTGGTGATGAAGGCTGTGAGGGAGCGGCGAATCAGGAACAGTGGTCTACTCCCGCCAGGCATCCGCCATGACTTCTCAGCCTACTCCCTCCCAGGCTGGAAGCCCTCCGTGTACCACGTGATGCTGATTCTCGGCCTGTCAGCCATCACCATCTCTTGCTGTGCGTCAGCCATGTACACCCCTGTGGAGGGCTGGGCTTACTTAGACTCACTCTACTTCTGTTTCGTCACCTTCAGCACCATTGGCTTTGGGGACTTTGTCAGCAGCCAGAGCGCGGCTTATGAATACCAAAGCCTCTACAGGGTGGCCAACTTCCTCTTCATGCTAATGGGCGTGTGCTGCATCTACTCGCTCTTCAATGTCATCTCTATTGTCATCAAGCAGGTGCTCAACTGGATGCTGGAGAAAATGAGCTGCTTGTTTTGCCAACGCTGCAATAAGGCCAACGTCCTCCTGGGCAGACGCAATGCCATCCGCCCGGGCTCTAAGGGTCGCCAGGGTCGCTCTGGCCACCCGCCCGACTCAGATGGACCTTGTGACAGCGACACTGAGGGACGGAGACTATCAGGGGAGATGATCTCTATGAAAGACTTGGCAGCCTCTAACAAGGTGTCGCTGGCCATCATGCAGAAGCAGCTGTCTGAGTCGGCCAACGGATATCCCAGGACAGTCTGCGGCAGCTCACGCCATAATGGTTTCTCTGGGGGGGTTGGCGCCCTTGGTATCATGAACAACAGGCTGGCAGAGACGAGTAACTCCAGGTAGACACAGTGAGACAGGAAACAAAGTACGGGAGCTCATACTGTGTAACAAACCCAGAGGTTAATCGCCATCGAAAAAATACAATTTGAAATGGATTGCCAGTGTAACTTGTTATGCATGATACATATGATTTTTTTGGATACTTTTGGTTGGAATTACAAGCCTGTGGTGATAATACAGGTAATGACGGTGATGGTTTTAGCGACGATTTGATGATGATGGCATGAAGAGAGAACCACAGAGTCAACAAAAAAAACACAAGTTGATCTGGAAGCGTGGGGACCACCCATCACCCATTTTCATTAACCTCAAACCCAACCCAGAACAAATCACTGAAAGTCTCTTAAATGTCAGTGTTAGCCTGCAGAATTATTCTGTTATACACGCTCAACATCTCAGACTTGTACGAGTGAAATGTTGTGCTGTAAAGGAGCCAAGGGAAGCATACAGTCAAAACTTTATTGTTTGGGGCTTTGCCAGTTTATTTGAATGTACATATTGAATGCTGATATAAGCAAGACTAGTGTAATCACTGAATGATATAGCACATACTGATCTATGCATTATACTTCTCACGCATTTTTTGCACCATTTCTAAACCTTTCATTGATTGTGCAAAACCCTGTTTTTTTTTTTTCTCAACGTGGGACAGGTTTTACCCTCAGGTGACTGATTTCATTTCTGGGGGCAAGTGTGGGAAGTAGAGTTTAGCCAAGCACGGCTGTGATGTAGCTGATTTTGATGGGGCTGTAGCGAGGGGCTGTTTTGCGGTGTGCCACACTAACAGGCTACAAAGAGAAATTTCCTGTGGCTCACGATGGAGAAAAGAGCAGAGTTGAAGAATGAAAATCCATTTCTCGTGAGAGAGGAACTGGCCCTCTTATCAGCTCAGAAAATGCTTCGGCGGCCAAAGACTTTGGCTTGAAGGGTAAAAGAAGGCACCTTCCAACTCTTTCTCTCTCTTCTTTTTCAAGCGTACAGCTGTCTGCAAGGAAAACAAATGATAAAGACTCGCATTTTATTAATTACTCTTTGAATGTAGAACGTAGACTTATGTATTTATAAAACAGAATAAACAAGAAGTAAGGTTATGTTTGTTTGAAGTGAAATATAAAGGAGTGGAGGGAGGTGGAGAAGGAGGCAAAATATGGATGTTTTTATCCCATAGGCACATTATGTTAAATGATGCAGACTGAAAGTAGCCGGGTCAATCTCAGATGCTGGACTGGAAAACAAAACCCTAAAGGATTCTCTCAATTGCATTGATTTATCTTTTGTAGGGGTTGTCTGTTTTCATCGAGGGAGACTTCTTTTACATGGCTCTCTCTGTAAAACAAAGCATGATCCAAAAGCCTGCAGAGGTTGATTTTCCTCTCGATTTCAGTGTAAATGTGCAGCCGACGTTTTATGGATGGAGGGTGTTTGCAGAGGATGCGGTGCTACCCTGTCAGGCTGCACGATCAATGTCCTTGTTGCTGGCAACCATCTCTTCCGAGGCATCTGTGATTTAAAGCCGTGTGATGGTGTTTGATGTTTCGCAAAGAGCGAGACAGAGGAGGAGACGTTGGTAGTTAAACTGTCCATGAGACGGGGGATGAAATCCCCCTGACTATAGGGAGCGGCTGGTGACAGCAGTAGAGGTAGAGGAGGTGGTGTTAATCGACTCCCTTCATATCCAAATTCATGCCCGATCCAAATCGACAGCCTCTCTCAGCCAAGGGCTCAACTTTTCCAGGCGTCCATCTTCAGCATCTAATATCCTCCCAGGCTGCTCACTTCTTTTTCCTCTGTCACCTCTGCATTTCATTTCACACACACACTGCACCAAAACCCTCCCGCTTCCCTTTTTCTCGTAGATCTCGGCTCTCTCCTCACGCTCATCACCCTTACACTGTGAATATGATGAGACATGCCATAAATGTATATATACATATTTAGCATTGGAATGTCTTAAAAAGCGCTTTTACAATAATGCGTGAATTGGATCTGGATCTATCCTTAGTTGATTTTCATCCTGTTAGTGCATAGATCTGAATAATTTCCTTTTAATCCCCAGTGTCACCAAGAGGAATAGAGAAAATGACTCAGGTAGTTAAATCTTCAGGCTTGTCTTAGTTTTTCCTGCATGCCATTATGGTAAAGCCATACAAGATAGCTGTATATAAAACAGAGGACTCTTTAAAGTCTATTTTTCTACATATAGCTTTCAAATATCTAATCGTGAATGATTGAAGAAGTCTCACTTTCACATGTCTCTTACGCAGTCGGTCTGACCAGATGCAGCATTCAGAACTTAACTAACCCTCTAAAAACATGGATATTAGGGTGACAAAGTTTTCCAGATGTTAAAGACATTTGACGTTTTGGGAAAATACACATGTTCACTCTCTCGCTGAGAATTAGATGAGAAGATTGATACCATTGTCACTTTTGTAAGGTAAACATGTAGCTGGAGCTGGTTAGCTTAGCTTAGCATAAAGACTGGTAGCTAGCCAGTCGTAAAAACCACAACAAGTAATTCTTTACTCTTTGGTGTTTGTAACGGATTAGCTTAGTTAAGCTTTCTTAATCGGGACCCATGAATGTATGATAAGAACTGGATACGGCGCCGCTGCTCAGCCTTGCTTCCAATTTTTCCCAGTGGTCACTCGCGGTATTGAAACAAAAAATCCCCCTGCAGCACAAAAACCATTTTCCCCGTAGACCACCATTGTAAAAGAGACGTCTGTAAGACTGTTGACAGGTCATCTCCAGCTATAAACATGGTCAATTATTACTCTTTGTATTGTATATTTTTAAGCCATGGAGGTTTAATCCTTGTAAAACTTTCCCAAAGCCCAGAAAAGACGTCACTGCTGTGGGGGACCCCGGACGTACTCCCGGAAGCTAGAAACTTTTTTGCTGTATGCAGTATGCTGTATGCAATTGTCGAGTTGTAACATGTTAATCAGGGAGCTTAGAGGCTAGCAGTTACCCCCTTTCCCCAGTCTTTATTCTATGCTAAGCTAATCAACTGCTGGCTCTGGCTTCCTGGCTCTGTCTCAAGGTAATAAAATCTACCTACTTGTTAAATCTGTATGAAAACGGTAAAATAAAGGTAAAATTATGACTAGCAAGCTGTTTCCCCCTGTAAGGACATTACAGTGGTATCAGTCTTCTCATCTAACCCTCGGCAAGAAAGCGAATACATGTCAACGTCAATTTACTCCTTTAACAATTCCCAACAGAGTGGCTCATGAGCAGCCGAGTGAGCTTATTGTAATTTGATGTGAAGCTTGCGTTGTCGGGGGGTTCATGTGTTGCCACGCCATTAGCAGTGACATTGCAGACATAGAAGAGTGTCAAACCCTGGGACATTTGAGCAGGAGTATGGGCACGCTGTAGCAAATGACATGCTGTAGTTTGAATTGAATGGTGTTCCCCTGCCGCAACATATATCAGGGAGGGGGAGTTTTGCTGGCACCTCTCTAGAATAATGATTCCTGAATGATGTTGTATGTGAACCTTCATTTCCCCTCTGAGGCTTAAGGCTACAATGGCAGAGGTTTTGGGATTGCTTACTGATTAAAAAGCCCCCGGAGCTGTTGGGGTCTAGCTAGCTGCATTGTATCCTTAACCTTACCTTTGACAAGGAGCATGTGTGTATGTATGTGTCCAAACCAGTGTGTAAAGGACTGGAAATGAGAATTAAAGGACTGTGATATGTTATCTTAAATGCTTCCCTAAAGTCCCCCAGAAGGTATTCGACTTAATATAATATCCATTAAAATGTATTTTCCTTAAGCCTGAAACACATCAAGCTTTTAAGACATTGATTATAGTATTTAGAGTAATGTTTGCTCACCTAAAATGCATGCGTGGCTTGAAGTCAATTGCCTTACTTTAGTCCTTGCATATTACAAAAAGGTTCCTTATTGAAAAGATTTTAGTGTGTAGAACTCGTGTGTTGTACTATACAATCCTTTTGCATTTTGCAAAATTGATCTCCATTGATTGCAATGGTTTTAACTGCCCCGTTGTCCTCTGTGTCTTCTGTAAGAGGAGACAGGTGGTCTTAGGATTTAACTGTATGTTTGTATTTGTTATCAGCAGAAATGCCTCTTTAAATGTGATATCGCTGATTTTTTTCTTTTTGGTGTGATTAATTCCTCTCGCGTTCTCATCAAACACAAAATTAGATTGAAAAGATGCAAACTTCTAAAGCCCGCAGTATTAATATGGGTGAACATAGCAGACTTGGATCACAGCGCTGCATGATTCGCAGTCGTCAGCGTTGATTTAATCTTAAATTGTTAAACACTGCCAGTGTTTATTCCGGTCAACGCACACTGTACTGTATTCACACTGGAAAACCCGCTCTGCAGTCAACAGTACTTTGACTGTAAAATAGCGCCATTAAAATGTCATGCTCCACCGCCATTACAGGCCTCATAATAAAACAATTTCTTTGAAATAAGCAGAGACTCGAGATGTTGTTAGTGCTGATCTTGAAGGCTGTTGATGGTGCTAATGGCATTATCATTTATTCAGCAAAGCTATTATTTCTTTGTGATCACAGTATGATACATAACACTGTGCTCTCTCCGGTTTCCTCTGAGGAAGAGTGCGTGAACTCTTTTGTATTTTGAGACTGTTAAAGGCGCTTGTTTCAGGAACAAAACATATTTACTTTAATTTGGCTGGAGCACATTGGAAATGGCTGTTACCAGCGGGCAGGTAAACAGCTGAGTGGCTCGGCAGCAGAATGATGTATTACCGCGCTGCTTGGCTGCTTCTGATCTATAACAAGAGTCACATTGTTGGCTTTGATCTGGAGCTTGATTTCCTAATCCACAGCACACGTGTGCCTGCTGTTTGTTTTATGAGGACTGATGATATGGAGCCACAAACCACATTCAGATCTCAATTTAAAAGCTACTAAAGGTGTCTGTGATCCACAGTTATGTTGACCTCTGGCTCTATCAATATCAACATAATTCTACACCTCGGCGTGTGTCTCATGTTGCTTGCATCGTGGTGTAACATCCAGTTAATGTATGCAAATTAATTCTGTTTGCAAGTTGCACATTTATACCAATGATTGTACTTTTATATTTATGTAATTAAAAGTAAAACCTATATGAAACACGAAGGGGTTCCATTAAACACTGATATTTACTGACGTGCCTTTGATTTTCTTAATCATCATTCTCATATAATGACTCACAATTGCAATGTTTATAGATAATTTAATTGTTTATGGACAATATAAAACTATCTATTATATTTGGGGTTAATTATAAACAACAGACTTTGGCTGAAGTGAAGAATCCCAATTTGTTTGATTTCTCATGTAGTTTTCCAAGTCAAAACTGGAATTACGGCCCCGCAGTTGTATGCCTCCACCAACCAGTCAAGCTGCAGTTTACATCCATGTCTGTCCAGACTTATATAACATATGTAGTGAAGACTTTAAAGGAAGGAGGAGTACAGAGGACTGATAGAGAGCTTCGTCACATGGTGCAACGACAATCACCTGAAGCTCAGTATCAGCAAAACCAATGAGCTTGTGGTGGACTACCAGAGGAACAGGAGGCCCCCTGTCCTGGTTGTCATCCAGTGAAAGGAAGTGAAGAGGGTGGACTTGTACCTTGGGGTCCAAATCAATAAATAATGGCCAAAAAGGTGTTTTTCCAGGACATTATGACGTCACAGTGAAGTTGACCTTTGACCTTTTGAGTAAAAAATATCATCACTTCATCTTTATCAGACATATGTGTGAAATGTTTTCATAATTAACGCGAATGAATTCTTGAGTTATGGCCAAAAACGTGTTTTGTGAGGTCACAGTGACCTTTGACCACCAAACTCTAATCAGTTCATCCTTGAGTCCAAGTGGACGTTTGAAGAAATTCCCTCAAGGCCTTCCTGAGATATGGCGTCCACGAGAATGGGACGGACACCCGAAAACATAATGCCCTCTCCGTGCCGTAATGGTGACTTGGATGTTGACGTGAACGTTATTTACAAGTCAGGAGCTTGATAACTCCAATATGAAATGATGGCAGCGTAAAGGTCCCTACTGACTAGTAAACTCCTGGAGTCTTGTCACAGTGAGGTTGCCAGACAATTAGCAGAAACTCCAAGAAGTTACTGAGCCCTGCCAAGAAATAGTCTGGTACATAACCCACATAAAACCACAGTGTGCCAATTTTTACACTTCGCCTTTAGTGCAGATTAAACAGAGAAGATATAATGTGTTAATTGTGCTTCAGAAGTTATTTTGTTACCTTCAGACAGAGCAAAAGCACATGTTGAACTATTGAACTAACTAATGACTCACCAGACAGAGAGATGTTTTCACAATCTGGCAACGCAAAGTTTGTTCTGCTGCAAAACTGTCACTTTTTTTAAAGACCTGCTGTGTCTCAGCATCATATTCCTGAGCGAAGAGAGACAAAACAGGTTTGTTTTGTCTTTCATTAAAAGCTCTGTATTTGACTGTGCTCATAAAAGCTCAGTTCACAGTTAACAATGGTTCTCAGTATGTTGCTCTGATCAAATAGCTTCAGCGATCCCTGTATTTCTTCCAGACATTATTCCACCAGAACACATACAGCCTGCTGGAAGGACCTTGAAACAGCGTGGCTCTTCAGTAATGGGTCGATCAGGATGTTACTCATAAAGGGGGACCTGTAATTGCATTCATTATTGAAATGAGTCTGATCCCAGCAAATTATGCTGAAAAACAACATACATTATCTCACTGCACAGGGGTTAAGAGGAGTCTCTGTAGAGGAAATGTGCCACAAAGTCTGTGCATCAGTAATTTTCTGTTTAGTAAGAAGCCAGGTTTCTTCTATTAGTAGGGACATTAAACAGTCCAGTATTGTTGTTGAAAGAATTAACACCCACCGAGAATGACTGCAGTTTTCCCTCTCCTCCTGCTGGACCACGTTTGATCACCAGAGCTTTTGTCTTGCTGGAATATCTGCAAGTTGCCAGACTTGTGTTTGTTTCCCACAAGAAATCAAGTTCATCTTTACTGCAACGCATCCAACCCAGCTTTGACACCCCAAAGAGTTCCCTGATTTAGTCAGTTATAGGGGGAGAAAAATCCTTGTATCTTTGTTTTCCCTTGCTAGGCATACAAGCAGACCTCTCTGTCACATCGGTACAGTGTGAACAGCGTGATCATCCCACAGGGAGACAGGGCTGCAGTTAAACCTCCAGCAGCAGGCTGAAGTGTTTCCTCTGGGTCTCAGCTGGTGTCAGAGACATGTGCCTCGATTCCTTCACTGCGGCAGAAACCTCTGATTCCCTGCCATTTGTCGAGGACTGTTCTCGCTGATTCTCTGCACCTCTTCCCTGTTTCCTCGCACTCTTTTCTCAGTTAGTTTTTAATTAACAAAATGTGAACACTCCTATTACAATGGCAATCAGATAAATCTATTTCTGGAGACTGAGGATGGATGGATATGCCTACATGATGTATTGGAGGACAAAAATTGGACTCCAGCACTTTGCTACACACACTGGTAAAATGTAATTTATCTTCGTTTTAAGATTGTCACAAGTGATTTGGCTGGCAAGCTGAGTTGAGAGTCAACTCTTCTTAAAACCTTGTCAGATTAAATACATTGTCTGATCAGCCTTGATAGAAGTGGCATTAATACATTAATACAGTCAAAGTGGCAGTAAGTTCTGTGGAAAAGCACCATTTAAGACTATAAAGTCTTGAACATTTAATTAAGTCATTTGAAGGCCCTTCTTCATATTTTACACCATGAGCAAGAAATGGTCATCAGAGGACATTTATTGACTTTTTATGAAAGAACAGAAGGATTTGACCGCTCAAATAAAGACAAAGCTGATGCTGTAATTGGAATTCTACCTTAAAGGATAAGTCTGGTGATACTGTATTTTTATTATTGTCATCAAATCCCTTGAAACCAATTGCTGACCACACCAGCAGTTAATTGATCCGACTACAATAACATGTATTTCCTGTGTAGTCTGATATGGGTTATCCTCTGTGCCACAGAGCTCCACTGAAAAACTACTAAAAACACATCAGTGAGCCACACTGTTGCACTGGCTGACATGTTCCTTTCATTACGATGAACGTGGGCACTTTAGTTTGTTTTGAGTCAATCCCAATCACTACACGATCAATACACGATCCTGCTGCTGTAAACTGCACTCACCTGCTCAGCTTTTCAGCTAAAGATAGTCCCCAATGAAAATACAATTTTCTCCTGTTTGAGTTAACTTTGCTAAAACCTACAGTGCCCAGCTGTTTTTTTTGTGTGTGTGTTTTTTTTGTCAAATATATTAACCATATAACTATATCAAATAAATACAGGGTAGGGAGTCAGAAGCCTAGTGAGAGACAAACTAAGACATTGTTGGTTTTGCTCTTTTCACGGGATTTGTGACATTAACAACGTTAATCTTTGGCGTTTTCCTTTAATCAGAAGTAAGGCAGCAAATAAGTTAGGGCTGTAGCTGTCAAGGCTTTTCATTTCAGTTGGTGCTCAATTAATTTTTCATTAAAATGTTTTCCCAGAGTTTACATCTAGATTCAGATCTTAGGAGATAAAAAGAAACATCAAGCGGTGGCTGCATTAGATGTTAAAAAAATTAGAGCTGAGCCGAGACATACTGATGTCCAAAAATATAAAACATCTGAAATGACTTTACATTGATTGACTCTATGAAATAAAGGAGGGATAAATGAAGGACTCTTGAAACATTTATAGGGACAGAGCACTGGTCTACGACTCTTAACTGTCATCAGTAAATTTAGACATTTAAATAACCACTATAATGACACAGTTAATTGCTTTAGTTGCCTTCAATTTCCTCATTCATGTCTTAACCTGGGGCAATAATACGTTTAGTCACATTAAGAATCACTTTCAACTCAGCAACCTCTTTTTATGCATGCCTTTCATGTCAAGTGGCTGCTGTTTCATCAATCTATGCAGAATGCACATGGGGAAGTCTGTTGAAAAAGCCTGCAGTGCTCTAACGGTATCTGAAGAGACCACGAGCATATCTGAATTAAAGGTAGAGTGTGAAAATCAAAAGTCATTGTGGAAGCGCGACATTTACATGAAGAGGGGCTGAGCAGCCTGAGTGATGAGGCAATTACCTTATAACATCTGCTCTTTCAATTACCATGGGAGGAGAGAAAGAGAGGGAGAGAGGGGTTAATAGATAAGGGAAACTCACCAATTCAGCTAATGAAGTTTAATATGATCTCTTCCTCAGATTAGAATACAGCAGTGTTTACTATTGCAGAAATTCTTCAGTGTCAGCTCGCTTAAATGGAATAAACCACACAGTTCACAGCAGATAAAGTTAGATGAATACTAATGGAGCTGTGAGAGGAGGTGAGAAGAAAACCTTTCAGCTTTGGAACCCTCTGAGACTCAGATCAAGTGGAGATATTAAGCAAATTTCAAACGGTTTTTCATTATCTTTAGGTCCAGACTCTACAGAAAATCTCCCTCCTTCTGTGCACGAGAGGAGTGACTTTAGTGTCATCCAGGTTTACTACATATAAATAAAAAAACAAGACTTGTGGAACACATAATTATTGGACTAGCCCTTTAAATCTCTGAAATATTAGCAGTTCCTTGGGAAAACACAAATTACCCCAAATGGTCGAACTGGAATCAGACCAGGAGAGTATAAATGTCAGCCGGAGACTAAAATAATTAAAACGTTGGAAGACAGAACTTTAAAAGCTTTACGTTTTTGTGGCTCACTATATTCTGACACCAAAAAACTCCAAATGATCCAACATTTAGCTCTCTTCACAGGTAAGACAGACAGAGACTTATCTCTGAGTGTCTGTGTTCAAACGTCCTGACAGCGTAATAATACATTTATGCAAATCCCCACAGTCACAGAGATTTCCATTTAGCTTTTTTCCTATTTCATATCACTTTTTTTGGCAGACTGCCTTTCGATATGGCGACGTGCTACACAGCAGGTGCAGTTCCTTTTAGAAAATGCACTGAACTTTAGTTCACTTTAGTTTCAACTTTGTTGTTGCTTTGACAAAAAGATGTTCTTGCAGGTCTGAAGGCACTCAGAGACTTTACAACAGCTGTAATCAATATTTTACTTTGATTTTATTTAACGATGGGTCAAATTTGTTTAAAATCAAAGATGATGTGTAATGTGAAAGGGGTTGCTCATAGAGAACCCACAGAGAATTATCACTCGACTCTGCAGTTCCCCGTAGCTCCAAGACACATCAGTTTAGCTTCTTTCAGCTCATTGTTTTGATTTTACAGCACAACTTTAGTGTTTTGGTTCACTTTCATAGCATCATTTCCACCCACACCAAAACAGTGTGTCATGCCAAAACTATAGGTAACTGTTTTGGTGTCATGGCAAAATTTTGCCATGACACCAAAACAGTNNCGCGAGGCCGACCGTTCAGTCACACGCGAGGCCGACCGTTCAGTCACATGCGAGGCCGACCGTTCAGTCACACGCGAGGCCAACCGTTCAGTCACATGCGAGGCCGATCGTTCAGTCACACGTGAGGCCGACCGTTCAGTCACATGTGAGGCCGATCATTCCTGAGCGTCGGCTTTGATATGAGTTACATCA
>NTHP01000037.1:6118-45505 GCA_003416845.1 Oplegnathus fasciatus
GGGAAGTGAATTTCAGCAGCAGCACAAGAAAGCTTTCACATCTTTGTAGCTGTCGACTGAAAAAAGCTAAACAAAGAAAGTACAGGCAGGGGGGGAAACACATGGAAAGAGTGAGAGAGAGGCAGGGAGGGAGAGTGGTTGAGCGATAGACAGCTATAAAAGTCCCATTAAGTTCTCAGCCTTGATTGCTCTACAATTAAATGTCCATTTTCTTTGCCTACATAGACAAGGTTGCCAACTTCACTTCAGCTGTTGGTTTACTCAGTGTGTGTGTGTGTGTGTGTGTGTGTGTGTGTGTGTGTGTGTGTGGGAGGGTGCATGCCCGGGTGTAAAAGCCAGCCATTAGTTGTTGAATCTGAGTGGTGTTGCTAGACACTCACGCTTACACATCAGGGTGCCACGTTCCAGTAGCCTGCCAAATTGATTTCAGGTCAAAATCAGTTAATTAAATAAAGACTCAAACAGCTCCAGAGTCCAAAGCCCAGTCTCTGCAATCATAGTGTGTTTACCCTGGAAGTTCACACGAGGGAGAGCTGTTAAACAATCGTTCTGTGTGACAGAGTGGGAAATAAATCACCAGTAAAGCTCTCATGTAGTATTTCATCAAGCAACTGCAATGTACTGGAGTCTAAACGGATGATATTTAGAGTCTGTGTTGTCAAAGCATTCGGGAAGCTGAGACAGTTGGAGAGAGTTAATGTCAGTGGCGGAATCATCCAATCCTTTGTGTCAGTGAAAGTACAGAAGCAGAGTCAAAGCAGAAAATCCACCTACTGTGTCTAATAGCTCACCTGGGCTCTGAGGCCAGTGGCCTCTGTCGGGTCACAAGATGAATCGGAGTTGTCACAAGATGATTCATAGGATAGGAAAGTTTTACCTCATCTAGTCACAAAATTATTAAAATGAAGAGATTTAGAGGGGGAAATCACTCTTTGGTGGAACTGCTCACAGTTCATGCACGTATTTGATCTGTGACAAAGGGTCACAAGGACACGCTGCTTCATAGTTAGAGGTCAAAAACCAAAAAAGGTTGTGCTAGCCCGTTAGATTAGTTGGAGTTGTGTCAGTGTCACCTAATGAATGTCCAATATTCCCTCTCTTTCAGCTCTGCTTTTGGTCTCCACTAACTAACTCCAGAACGAAATATCTGTCTCTTTAGCTGCTAAAAGCTCCACTATGTTCACCAGCTAGCTGCTAACTGTGTCTGTCTGCTGTTTGCTGCTGAGCAGGTAGTGCACAGTGGGGTTTCTAGAGCTTTTTGATGAAAACAGCTGCCTGCAATGGCCAAAAATGCCATGAGAGCGGTGAGAGTGAGCCAAAACAGTAAAAAAAAGAAAAACAGTGCTCTATTATTTTGTCTTTTAACTTCCTGTTTACACCAGAAGATGTGTTGTGTTGTGTAGACCAGCATCTGCTGCTTGTAATCACCTTGTGCCTACATTTTAGCAAATATCTGACCAGGTTTATAATATAACGTAGGACTCACAGAGCTGGAGGAAAATTAGAGGCTTTTGACAAACATCGACCAGCGCTATTTCAATCAGTTCTCTCACACAGCAGGGATCAGCTGGTCATGTTACTGGTCAGAATATGTTGGTATTCGTGGTATTTGTGGCGCTGAGTTTTTAACCCAGTACGCATGTATGATGGGTATATGTGGCATTAACATCACAGCCCGTTAGCCAAACATAATAAACTAAAGCTTCTACTGTAGGTTACAGTATATCACGAATATTCTGTTCAGTATCGTATTCCACCTGTCTTATAGCATGGTACAAAAAAAAACACACATGCATTGGAATTATTAAGATTTTGCAGGCACTACTGCAAGTGGAAAGTGTTTCAAAAGAAATGCCTTCAAAAATCCTTTACAGTCTACTGAGAGCCTTCATATTGTGAGAATCCCTGCAGCTCAGTCCTGCATCTGTTTCAGCATGACACATTCACCGGGGAGAAAGGAGGAAGAGGAACAAGTGCAGCAGTACAGACAAAAGGGCGAATAATTCAGGTAACCCACTCAGGTAAAGTGCGTCTTTCCTCAAACAGGACACCTCTGACCCACGGCCCATCGCTGCCAGTCTGGTTCTGTACCTCTAAGAAGACTGATACCTGTTATTTGTCTCAGTATTCCCCGCATCTTGTCTGACAGGTATACTGTAGAAAAAGTGAGTTCATGTGAGTACATTAGCTTGTAATGAAGTTATTCCAAGTCGATGTTTTGTGCCAAAAGATGAATGTTTTTGGTAAGTAGCTGTGTAATAAGTAGGATGATGTACAAGCTGCTGCTCAGGGCGATGAGGTCCACTTTACATCAGTTGATTCACCTAGCGCGGCTTAATTTTGTGGTAATGACCGCCTAGCTTGCTGCACAATATTGCTTAGTCACTAAAATTAAACATTTATTCTTTTTTTCCTTGTAGTGTTATTTTGCCTACATTATGTTTGTATTATATAAATATTCCTCATACATGCTTGCTGTGCAAATTTAGTGTGTGCCCACATCCAATTTACTCTTATTTATATTCTATTAATTCTCTGTTGTAGCCCTTTTTATTTTACTGTTGTAATAACTCAATCACCCCACGGGGAACATTAAAATTTCATTTGTTCTTATATCATTTCTTTATGCTGTCTATTCACATAGCTGCACAGCAGCAGTTCAAGCTACAGGAAACCCAAACACTTGTGTGGCTGTTAGTTGTGCTTACTGTTGCTTCTCAGTTGTTCTTCGTATGTCACGTTTCTGGAGCCAAAGGGTGATCATGGGAAGTCAATTCTACCTCACAATGTGGGAATGATTTCAAATATAGACTAGTGACAGACAAGCTTATTTATCACTGAGCTAGACTTGAGAGAGAATGGTGACTTGACAGAGTCATAGTGTTGATTGGTACTAAGTTTTGTTTTATTTGATGCCAGACAGAAGCATGTCACAACAACATTTCCAGCAGTGCCTTTAATTTCAAAGAAGTCTTATGAAGAGTCAAGCCTTTTGGAAAAACAAAATGGATGTGTTTTGTGTATGCAACGCATTCATCAGCCAGGAAACCGTAGAGACCCACATTACAAAGAAAATAATGTTTGTATGGGAAGCTGTCCCATCCTTGTAATTTGGGAAAAATAAGCAACAAATGAAGAGTGAACTGTCACAAATACTCAACAATATAGTATTATGAAGTTGAGCATGACAAGGTGCCAAATGTTGGCGGTTATTTGGAGAAATAAACCAGAATCATTCCTCAAAGCTGCAAGATAATACAGACAGTATTATCTTGCAGCTTGAAAGGAGTGCCAGATAATAGTAGCTGGCTTTCACACTGTCTAAAGTAGCAGGGCTTGTTCACTCGCAAACTTTGTGAACAGCTCGCTTTAGTGAACGCAAGGCTCCTTTTTCCTGCCTAATGAAACCAGACAGCAGCACTAATGGGAGCGCGACAGTTACTGCCGTTACATTAAAGCAGAACTCTAAAAGAGGTTCTTAAATGTTTGAGAGAGCAAGTAAAATCCAATACAACTACCTATTTCACCGTGTGTGCCCATGTCAATATGTTAATTTGCTGAATGACTCAGTCACAATCAGTGCGAACACTGACAGCTTCATGCCTTATTATACAAGGCATTTCTTTTCTCTCAGGCATAAGTCTATTTAGAAAGTAGCAAAATATGATCAACATGATGTGTGTTTTTTACAGTACTTTTTCGCCATGGTCGCGGCATGGATCTAAGGATGACAATGTCTGTCTGTCTGTCTGTCTGTCTGTCTGTCAGTCGGTCGGTCCAGACTGGAAGATCTCAACAAGCATTGGATGGATTGCCATGAAATTTTGTTCAGACATTCATGGTCCCCAAAAGAAGAATCCCCTGGACTTTGGTGATCTCCTGGATTTTTAGAGCCACCATGAACTTGACATTTGTGATTCAGGGTGAAATATCTCTGCAATTATTAGATGGATTGTCATGAAATTGAATTTTTACTTGTCAGATCAAAATTTTGTCAAATACTTCACTTTGTTCTTAGTACTCATTAGCAAATGTTAGCATGTTAGCATGCTAAACTAAGATGGAGAACATTATACCTGCTTAACATTAGCATATTAGCACTGCCACTGTGCGCATGTTAGCATGATGATAATAGCATTTGAAAGAACTGTGCAAAGTATAGTCACACAGAGCTGCTAGCATGGCTGTAGACTGTTATTAATTATTAAGCATGTTGCAAGGTACACCCAGGGGTGCAACATTTTGTGCCTGTCTGGAAAGTAAAGCAAAAGAAAGAGTTTCCTGCTGAACTTGGAATATTGGTTGAAGAGAAGACAATTTTGGAACTGAAAGCGTGTATTCATGCCGCAAGAGGAAGACTGTAAGGAGTGAGGAAATATTACATAGCCTGATGTTGTAAGCTCAACAAAAAGATCAGTGACTGAATGAGTTCTGAAAAATCTGTGGGAGATTTTTGGTAAAATTTTGACGAGATTAGGGCTGTGCGATATGACCAAAAAGTCATATCCCGATATAAGTAATTTCATATCAAGATAATGATGCATATTACGATATAGCACATCTGTAAATTCAATGAATAAATAGTTTATATAAAACGACCATGTGGTGGCATAATTTGCAAAGTACGGTTTTCTGGTCCATGTCAGACTTTTCATACCCAAACCACATCCAATGCAACAGAAGTAGCCCCTCTTAAAGGTACGAGATCTTCGTTTTGTCTTGGCTGGTCGGAGTCCTTCTCCTATTTCAGAATTACCCTGTTCTATGTCATGTTCACTCTCCTCCATGTTTGTTTGTGTTGCCTTCATGCAAATTTCCTGCCTGCTTCCGTGCCGTGCCGAAGAATTACTCTTTAGTAATTACACCCCTTAATCTTTAAGAGTTATATTAATCTACATTAATATATTAATCTAGCCTTTTTGGTATATATTACTATATTTGAATAAAAATAAGAAAATAATAAATGGGCATGAATATGTATACATATTACTCAACTTACTTCAACAAACCAATATGCTGTCATTCTTAATATTTCCACGACGCCAACATCACTCCAGCTAGTTAAGACCTAATATAGAGTCTAGTGAAAGGAAGAGTAGTTCACTTAACATTTCAAGCCAGGAGCCACCATTGAAGTGTTGTGTAATGAGAATGAATGATTCATTAGGCAGATCATGCTGAGCCATCATTTATTCAAAACATTTCCAATGTTATTTAATCATATTTTTGCCATGTCAATGAGTTACATGTTCGTTTGATAAAAACTAGAGGAAATCTCAGTTAAGATAAACTTCTCTTACCTTGCTGTATCCTGTATTTACTTACTTACAGCGCTGGAGAGACAGGCGGGCAGGCTCACCATTGTGCCCATAATCACATTAAAGGACTACAGTGTTATGGCCAAAGTAACCATATGTTTTTGTCAGATGATTTAAATCTCCCATCATCCCCTTTTCCCCTACCTCTCTATCTCCTCCTCTCTTTTTGCTTCTCTCTATCTTTCAGCCCCATGAATACTGAGCAGCACATCAAATATTCATAGCACATGCACACAACACACACTCGCCATGCACAGGGACACACACACACACACACACACACACACACACACATGCAAGCTTGCATACGAACTAACAAACGAATTGCACACATGCTCGCCCTCGCCCCCCGTCTGTCTTAAGCACTTGAACGCACCCATGCTCGCATATATGTTCAACACTGCACTCATTCTCATGCTGCGAGAGAAAGCACCAGCTCAAACCAAGCGGCCATGAAAGTTTAATACACCGGGTGTCCAACAGATTCACAAACAGACACACACACACACACACACAGAGCCACAAGTGTGCGCAGACACAGACACACCCCATCTCTTTCTCTTTCACTCACAGCCATAAAAGTTTAATCTACAGGATGTCAAGTGGATTTATTTTATTGAGCTGTTTGTAGCACCTGTATTTTTACACTCCTTAAATATTTAAAACATATTCATACTCCAGGATACAGCCGACATCATCATCATCATCATCATCATCATAAGCCCACAGTAAGTTGGGGTTGGGGTAGCCGTCAGCACCGTTAGATGGATTTGTATTCATCAACAGGAAAAAGTAATATGGCTCTTTGTCATTGTGTTCCCTCAGGCACAAAGCTGTGCTAACTGCTACAGTGTGCTGCACACACAGTTAACCTATGCTCAAACCTATGTCATGTCCCTCTTAAAAATCATTTTAAAGGAATAGTTCAACATCTCGTGTCCGGTGGCGCTGGAGCCAGGACATTGTTAGCCTAGCTTAGCATGAAGACTGGAAGCGGGGGGAAACAGCTAGCCTGTCTCTGTCCAAATCATAAAATAGGAGAAGAAATCCAACCCAATCACTCCCTCACATCACTCATCACCTACATAACAAACAATCAACAGATTTACTCTGTGATGACTTCTAAATTGAGTGTTGGGAAATTCAGGATCATCAAATAACTGTAATCTATCAAAGCCAAGCAATGCATTGTGGGATGTTTATTAAAGAGAATTGTACATGCCATGGATATTACTTTTACCATTCAACTGTGGGAATTTCTGAAGGCACTATATAGTGAATATATTTTACACTGACATTTCGGACACTCAAGTAAAATGGCAGACAGTAATATAATGCATGAAGTAAGTAAACAGGTAGTGATTCTGGACATAGCCCAACTCTTTGTTGCAAGCTATCCACACAGCTGGAACAAGCAAACATGTAATTTCAAGTGCAGGAGACAACCTGTTGTTACAGCAGTGTCAAAATTGTCCACGCTGATGTTATAAAGTTACCATGTATTGGTAAAACATTACTCTCATTTGTGGTATAGATTTTTAAACAATATGAGAATATTGTCTGTGGAGACAAGTGGTCTCCAGCCTTGCACATAGCAGCTTGCAGACAGTGAATGCAGGAGTGTAATCTCAGACAGATACCTCAAAAACTGGGAATATATAACCAAAACTATCTACATGGCTGGATATCACTAGAGGTAACAATTGGCCACAAACATGGCCTCAACTAGTGGAGACTTCATCACAGGAAAACTATTCAGGTAGAATTTTTCACTTAAACTAAAAAAGCAGCGAGTATTGAGTTTCTGAGATGTCATCCTCCAACAGGCGAGTCCAAGTTCAAATGCTAAAATCCTGGCACACATTTGCCCATGCTGAAGCGCCCTTGACAAAAACACCCTTCCATTTCTTGGGGTGCTGTTTGTTGCTATTGTTGACCTTGTGAGGTGAGCACACGTTTTTCTTTGGGGACTTGAAAGTATCACTTACAAAGAAGCAGGTCTTCAGTGAGTCGCTGGTTTAAGTGGAAGAACATAAAGGCTGCAAATGCAGGATCAAAGTCATGGAGGTCTGTTTGAAAAGGAAAGAAAGAAAGTGGGACAGGGGGAGGGCAATGCAATCAAGGCGAGAGGAGGGAGGACAAGGCAAAGAAAGGAAAATGAAATTAAGTGGACACAGTGAGGTTGTAACAATGGATTCAGTACATCCTTAGCTATAATTAGCCACCACTTTTTGAAGTTCAAGAGTGTCTTCATAAACACATACACTATATGGCCAAAAGTATGTGGACACTCCAATATTTCATACATATGTGATTGTTGGTGTTGTCATTCCACAACCAGGTGCATCAATAGGCTGCTACAACAGGACGAATGTATCGGCTATCTGCAATTGGCTAAGTCCATGCCGGTTGATTTTTTTGAGCAATTTTTTGGGCAATTAAGAGCTTATTTCTCCTGGAGCCAGCAGAACAGGCGGAAATTTGTATTCTGAGGCAGTCATTTCTCTTTCTATGGTTTCTATGGCAATTTGAGACACCTGGCTAGTTCGGCACGTCCTTCCCCAGCAGTTGGCCAGGATCGGCCCGCTGAAAAAGTATCTACTGTGGGCATGATTTCGAGTCAATTCGACGCTCAGAAATATTTTTAAATCACTTATTAAAGAATGAAAGGGAGAAAGGAAAAAGTCAGGGATTATCTTGCTCTTTGCTCAATATCTCCGGAACGGCCGGGAGTTGAGACACCAGCCTTGGCTCGTTGGCTCCGCACGATTAAAACCAAAATAATCCCAAATAGGGGATTATTATTTTGTATTATTTTTTGCAACTAGCTAGGCTGACGGTGGCTGGTTGGAAAATTTTAACATATTACCCAACCCTACAACAGCCTCCACTCTTTTGGGAATCTTTTCCGCAGGATTTTGGAACCTGGCTGCAGGGATGTGCTCCCATTCAACCACAAAAGCATTAGGTCGGCCACTGATGTTGGGCAATAAGGCCTGGCGGTGTTCCAGTTCATCACAAAGGGTTCTGTGCAAGCCAGTCAAGTTTTTCCATACAAAACTGGCAAAACCATTTCTTTATTGACTTTCCTTTGTGCACGGGGGCACTGTTACATTGAAACAGCAAAGCATTACCCAAACTGTTGTTATAAATTTGGAAGTGTACGACTGTCTAATAAAATATCATTATGTAGCAATAAGATTTTCCTTAATTGGAATTAAGGGGCCTAGCCTAAACTATGAAAACCATCCCCAGAGCAAAAGTATGTGAACAGGGCTGTCTGCACACTTTAGTCAAATAGTGCAGAATTAAATAAATTCTAAAGAATAGCATCTACATTTTTCAAAAAGTTACTGTAAAACAAAAAGAACAAAATATGGGAGTATAAAATTACCTCAACCTTGCACAAAACCACTCTTTCGTGGTGATGGTTTTTGTAAAGTTGTCTAACACAGTATAAATCAGCCCATTGTACTGGACTCAATGAACTCAAATGCACCAGGTGCTTCCTCAGCACATTTCCAGGTTTGAAAAACTCAGGTATATTGTGTGCGGGGGAAAAAAAACTCTTCAGAAGGTACAGCTACACATGGGATGACAATATGGCCCATTTTTGTTGGGATCCAATCTTCTTGTTGATCTGGTGTTTATTATGGATCTTCACTGTTTTAATTCAGCCCCACGCAAGTGAACAGCTGGCTTTAAAAGCCTGTTTGAAGTGACTTTGTTTTGCGTCTCTGGACTCTGTGTTTGTCGTAATGATGTCCACCTGATGGTGTTAAGTCTGGATTAATTCTTGCTCCAGTAAGGACATACAGGGCTCTTTGTGTGGGTTCTATGTACACATTTAATGTCAATTCCACCTACACTGTCCAGATAGAGTAGTCCACTTAAATTCGTCTCCTCTGTGTTTTTACTCTCTGCATTGTCTGTGGTCAGTGGAAGCACCAAGCTTAGTGGTTCATATATCTTAAAGGCTTCTCCCTGGTGTCTTTACAGCTATCTCTTCTCACTGTGGAGGTTCAGACCGAAGTGCCAAAGAAAGACACAAAGCAGAAGATATACTCAAAAGTTTGTATTATTATCTTGACCAAATCACTAAGGGAGACTGACTAAATTATAAGCCTGGCAGTCTTCACACTAAAGTTGCAAAAACAAACAGAAAAACAGCTCTGAGCTCTAAAAGTACTCAGTAAGAACACAATATTTGGCAAAAGCTCCCTCGGAAATGACTCACCAACCGGGAGTACAGACATGGGAACTGTATAACCTCATTAACAAGTGTATTTGATGATTAAACAGGCTCACTCATTGGCTTAGAAGCCCCCGCTAACACCATATAACTCCAGCTGGTGCAAACTGGGTTCAGTACCTTGGACAGCTCCTGTGGGGCTGACAGCAGCAGTGGAATCAGGACCGTGCTGATCGCTGCAACATGCGGTGCTGAGAGGAACCAGTGAAATAAAAGGTTCCACGGTAAATCATAGACTTAAATAAACAATATCCAACTTTTCTGTCCAATTCTGCTGTTTAATGTACCCACAAACACTTTTTAAAGACTTTTCAACCTTTGTGAATTGAAAAGTCTTTTCGCTGTTGTTCCTGAACAATTTGGGCTCACTGCTGGATGTTGAGTCATTTCAGGCTGTCCATGGTCATCCCATTTTAAAAACTATTTTCTATTTATCGTCTGGCTTGAATGAGACACAAAGATAGACACAGACACACAGTTGCCACAGGGAAGAGTACAGGTAAACAGTGTTTGATAGTCTGCCCGCCTCTCTCTTCCTTCATATTTCTCCTTCTAGGTTTCACCCCCTCTCTCTGTCTGCCCTTCTCACTCCCTTTTTCCTCCCCATTACTGTCACTGCCTCTTTCTTCCCCTGTCTCACATTTCCTGTCCCTCACTTAGCAAAGTGAAGAGCGACAACTCCACTGCCTTGACATTCCCTCAGGGGCCCTGTTGAAAAATAAGAACTGATGTTGGCCTGATGCTGGCCTAGTGTAAGTTTCCTCTCAAAATACAAATCTCCCAGTTAGTACAGGTTACCAACAGTGATCATGATATAGAACACAGCCTAAAAATAGACTCCTTTCCTGCTCTGTCGTTTGTGAATTTGAAATGTTGAAAGTGGTAAACAGAGGGGTTTCTACTGGATTTGGCCTGAAAATCACCAGCTAATACAAAAAGCATCCTTCTGTATTCCTACAAAGTGAATTTGATTTCCCTTGTGACATTATAAAGTTTCTGTCATTCCCTGTCTTAGACACACTTCCATAAAATTCCATAATATTCCAAAAAGTCAATGACAAGTTGATGCCCTGTTATTAATACTTAAATGTGCTATAAAAAGACTGCTATTGGACATGCCTATATTTAATTAATGTTCTATCCTGAAGGGTCTTTAGAAGCCCCAGGGGCCTTAACACGGGACCATATAAGTCACACCTGAATAAAGCTGATGTACTTTCAACCATATCCTGACATGACCACAAAAAGACTGGCCTTGGACATGCCTGATTAGAATTAGTTTAACATCCACAGTGATCATCCCAGGGGCCCCAGAAGCAAACAGAAGCTGCCCTTGGGACTTGCCTGACTGCAATTAGTGACCATAACATTAGTAGATGCAGGGGTCATACTAAGGCTGACCCACAATATGCCTGGATAAAATTGATGTAATATCCAAAAGGGTCATTCTGAGGGGGTTGGGGTCTTTACCGTTCAGGGACATGCCTTCATAGAATACCCGTCGGGAGGGTCATTGTGGGGGTTTTTACTGTGCAGAGGCTGTCCTGAGCTGCCCGTGGGATCTTACCAGGTTATAATTAATGTAACATCCCTTATATGGTGTGGAGAAAGAAAAAAAGAGGGAGAGAGAGAAATAGGCATAGAAAAAGGTCTTTATACTTTCTCTACATCTCCATTTCTCTCGTCTACTCTCTTAAACGCTAAAGGTCCGCTCTCAGGGGCTCTATAGGTGCAGAGATCAGCTTTTTAATATCAGAGTTCTGACTATTAAAATTGATTAAAGTTATCACTGTAATCTATCATTGATAGAGGGGGGACATTATGAGCTTGCCCTCATTAGCAAGTTAAGGGGATTCAGAGGGATGGGCAAGGAAGGAGAGAAGGGAGGAAAAGGAGAAAGAGGAGGAGGACAGGGTTGGAGAGAAAGCAGGAGAGTAACAGAAAGTAGTCAAATGCAGATGTGATGAGCGGCAGTGCTGTGTGAATTTGCTGTGAGGGAGATTATTTTTGGGAGTCAGCTTGATAATATATGTGTCTCTGTATACTTGTGTGTGTACGTGTTGCAGTGCAGAGTTGACCATTTTAAAAGGGCCCAGGTACGATTCCTTTGGGGGCCCAATTTTAATTGAAATGATCTCAGTTAACTCGATATGTAAAGCATTGTGTGTAATAATTGTTACATTATACAGAATACGAACATTAATATATGAAGACCAGACATCTCAACTGCAGACTGAAAACTGTAGAACTGCAGACACACACACAGCTGAAATCACTATCATCAAAACTGGCATACTGCACCACACTATACCTTAGTGGACGCACCAAGCTGAGCTGCTTCGGGTTAAAAAATCAGATTCCACATCAGCCATATTTCTCAGGTGTACCAGGACTCTAAAGTGCTATCCGTTAAAAACTGCATTTGAAATTCTGCTGGGGAAGAATCCTGTCATAACTGTACCGGACTGACACTGATATTTCCATGGATACTTTAAGAGACATTACAAAGCACCATAGCAAGTGGTACTCCTCGCAGGAACTGGGAATCATAAAGACACTGTAGCAAGACTCTTTTCACAGGAACTGAGAGTCTAAAGAAAACGTCACTGACATATAGAAATACATGGCCTTTTTCTATGAGTTAGCTACCTACAAATATAAGCTCACACGTTTTAGGGAGGAAAACCCACGAAAGAGTGCAAACTGCGAGAGTGAACAGCTTTTATCAGGACAATCTGTTCATGTGCTCGCCTCATGTTCACTTGCTAGGTTTAAGAATAGTTGTCATCTGTTGGATTATAGGAAGCAAAAGGGCTATGAACTGCAATTAAAAAACATACATACTGAATATATACATAAATATTTTTGATTTTAGAGACTCCGTAGTGACTCTCTCATCAGCTATGTGTTGGAAGTTAATGTGCCTTCTTTTATGATGCATTGGAAGTTTCAAAACATTAGAAAATATATTAATTCTAATGCTGAATTATTAAATGTTGCTACACTACAGCCATTAATGAATGATAGTGAACAAATTCAATAGCAAGACAAGGTTTCAGATTTCAGAGGCACCACAATGTCAAAAAAAACATCAACAAAAGGTGGTGTGTGACATAAACCTGGACCATTATTTTTAACTGGCTGCATGGTGCCTCCTGCAGTGTCTCCTTCTCTTTCCTGTCCAGCTTCAGAACAAATGAAGCCTCGACTTTCTCTTATGGAGTTTTTTCTGTTTCTGCTGTTCCTCTCCTGCCCACTGGTTGCCTCCACTGAGTTTTCCCTTCTGTGTAGATCACCTGATTTGGATGCCTGCCTACCCAGCTGCTTATCATCAATTAGTCTGTGTGTTCATAGAGGGGAGATCATACCCAAGTAATGTAACCAATTAAAAAGGACAAGATTTTTCTTATTATAGATAAGCACATGATGTAAATAATAAAATTAATGATGGCTGAACTCCATTTAGCTGCTTCAATTGTGTCATGGCTAACTGGGACACTTCAGTAGAACAGAGCAATTGTTAATGTTATTAGCAACACCTGTGCACCTGAGCAGTGTTATTTTCATTTCATTAATGAGTGTGCAGCTTCCCCATTACCATTACAATTACAGACTAACACGCCGTTATGAACTATTTAACCCATTACACGTCAAAATGAGGTTATTTCACCTGGAGAAAGTTGGTCTGTGATTTTCTTGCCTTTGTCACGGTGCAGTGTAAAGCCAAAAAGAACACAGAGTTGTAGAATACAGTATTTTGTATACATGATGGTGTCATTTTTTTTTTAATATCCCTTTGTTTTTCAGGCACTGACTGTGAGTATTGCAGAAATGTAATCAAGTTTGTGCCATCATACTGATTGATCAATATTTTTTTTTTACATATTTTCGTTTCACAATTACCAAAGCACTAAAAAATAAGATAAGAATCTTAGGGTGTTTGATAAAATAATATGATACAGTCACAAGTCTGCTGATGGATGATGCAAATCAAAGTCTGTCCAGGTTATACATTTCTTTGCCACAGTCTCAGGTTTACAACTGGTCTTCAGCTGTTAATTATTAGTTATACATGACTGCCATCTTGTGGTAGCACATGGCATCGCCCTTAAAAATACTATCAATACATTCAGCTGTGTGCATATTACCAATATTTAGTATTTCTGCTTATTGCTTACGCACGCACACCTTCTCATCTGCTTTCACTCACGACTCATGGCTATACATAATTAATAATCAAATCAATACTACATTGGTTGTCAGTGAGACGCCTTTAATCTTTCGTGATATTCTTTTTTTTTTTTTATGGCACAAAGATGGAGAATATTAGCAGAAGCCGCTGCCAGCAGGTTCAATGCTAACATTTTGGTGTAGGTATCTGCCTTCAAAGCCTATCATGTTACACCAGCATAACAGTCTCTGGAGCACAGGACTGGCTTAAATTGAGTAGTACGTACATGCCCGAGATAATATGAGAGTGTGTGCATCTCCAGTATGTGCACACACTGTAAATTAACTGCATGTATTATTTTTTTTCTAATTATCAACAATTTGGTGTATTTACTCTCATTTTCTCGCTGCCTCTTTCTTGTTTGTTTCCCCTTTTTTTCTAAATCATCTGTTTTCACATGCTCTCCCCTCTCTTCCCTCGTCTCTCTAACTTTGACGCGTCAGTTGACTTTCTACAAAATGCTCCCACAGGAAAGAGCAGCTATTCCAGGCACACCTCTGTATTAGAGACGGGGAGAGAAAGACAACAATGGGCACAGGAAAAAAGAGGGAAAAGGAAAAGGACAGAGAGAAAGAGAGAGAGAGAGAGAGAGAGATGAGGCAGAGAAAGAGAGAGACACAGGGGAGGAGAGTAAAGAGAGAGAAAGAAAAGGGAAACCAGCAGACAGTAAGGGAGCGGATTCATTCTCCTGAGAACTAATTACACCATTACCACAGAGATCAGTTGAAGGCCACTTTAAAAAACTAATGTTGCACCTCGTTTCTCACCTCGTTTCTCCTACACTTACTGACAAAACACAACAGAGCTTCTCCACATACATCCCATGCTGCCATCTAGTGTGGAGCGTGGATCTTAAAGGCTCATAGAAGTGACTACGGCATTCATGGAAATGGTGAGATTGATCACTGTTGGCACATCTTTCTACATGTGTGTGTGTGTTCGGCTGTATATTTCCGTGTTGTCTGCAGCAACAAGTCCAGGCAAATAAGGTACAGAACACAATATAACATCCTTAACATCAACACAACACAGCAATGAGTTAAATAAATACAGACAGCCAACAAGAAATAAACCAGCCAGCAAAAAGACTGACAGATACAGACAGAAAGACAGGCAGACAGACAGAGGGTTTGTCTGACTTACATTCCTTCATGGAGGTGAACTGCTGCATATCCACGTCATTAAAGGTTCAACTGCACATTTTGCTGTGATGGTAGTTTTGTTGGTTGACACAACTCCTCACCTCCTCTCTCCATCGTCGCTGGCTAAATAAATTTGTAAATAATGTTGTTAACATTTTATTACTTGTTGTGAGGCTTCAGTATGACTGACTGCACTGTTCATCTCAGAGTTTCTTCCCTCTCAGTACTGAAATGCTTTTGGATGCACCTTATAAATCATTACAGTATTTGGAGGTCAGAGAATAACCTTATGTAAGGTATTTATGTTTCTCTATTTTCACCATGTAACCATGGTGTAACATGTAGGACCCTAATCATAAATATTTATTACTATAATAAAATGTGTTCCTCCAAGGCTGCAGTCTGAATATGGATATTATTGTTATTTTTTTAATTTATTCAAACATACATGCATTACTAACAAAGTGTAAAAGGAAGGGGGTCACTCTGTGGTCTCAATAACTGTGTAGCGGTTGTCTGCCTCCACCTCCTCTTCAGCCACTTTTGCCACACTGCCTTCTGGGAGAATGAGTATAGATATAACCCTCCCAGCCTCCACACACGGCTCCTTTTCTGTGGCAGCATCACTCCCACTGTTAGCCCCCGTGTGCCGCTCCTCTGCCTTGTCACAGTGAACCAGACCTTCCTCCGTGCGTGGATCCATGGTCTGGTCACAATGACAGAAAGGCCTCGTAGCGATCACTTGATTGTTGTTGCTGTTTTCGTTGCCACCACCCGTGTGATTTTGCTTTTTTGACTTTAGGTGTCTGCGTATGAGAAATATTAGAAAGCCGGCGAAAGCGGCCAAGGTGACCACAGCCGCCCTCAGGTTCCTGACAATAGCGTTAGTGTCCTGAACCTGGACGAGGTACTGGACCACAGTCTTCCGGTGCACTTTACTGTTTACTGTTTCCACTGTCTCACAGGTGTAAACGCCAGCATCAGAATAGAAGGGTCTGATGATGAGACCCTGGCTGAGTACAGTGTGTCGGGGACCGGGAGGGAGGATGCTGTCAGACAGGCGCCAGCTGATCAGGAGGTTTGTCTCAGGGGAACATGGGAGGAACTGCGCTATCCCAATGGTGAGGTGGACGATAGCAGGTTTCTCTTTCACTGAGGAAGAAATCCAGCACACACTCATCAAGTTTCTGTCAATATTTATCTCTGACTACATCCTACGCAATGTAACAAGAAACTCTATTTTAATGTGTGGAGCTGGAGAATAGCTCATATGAGTAATATCAGACATATGTGCAGTGCACTGCATAAGCATATCTGAATGTTTAACTTACCCTCAGAGATTGGGCACATGCTGGGGTCTCCATCACTCAAATTCTGAATCCTGCAAGAAGAGAAATGCCTCTTTCAGTATGAAGCTCACAACACAGAATTACTCACGTGCATGCAACATGTTCTTGAAAGTAAAGGATCATAAAAGCTTTGACTTACATGGACCCAAGTAATGCACCAACAACAGACCCACACTGGCTTCTGATCTTGTCCCAGCCACAGTATGGGTCTCTGGCAAGGAGGCAGTCGTCACATGATGTGTAGCGGCTGCAGTCGATTACATTAACTTGAACGGCAACGTTATTGGCGCCACCGTACAGCTGGCCCTACAGAGTTTACGACAGAGTTTAGGCTGTCTCCCTACAAGTTGGTTTTTAAACTACAACTCCCTAAAGATCCAGTAAGACATAAAACTCAAGTCTCAAGGGATCAATGTATTTAACCATTTGGACAACAACACAAGTGACCTGAGTCTTACTGTTTTGGAGGAGAGCTGGAGAAAGTTGACAGGCTGCGGAGTTTGAAACAGCTGCAGCTCCTCGATGATGCGGCCGTCCTCACCGTCAAACCTCACTGCCTTCTGCAGCCAGCCAGAGTCTGAGGGAGAAGTCAGTTCATCTGTCAGTACGCCTCATGTGCGATTTGTGTTACTGGTGTAAACGCACGTCTGCACATGCTGGTGGCATACCTGTGCCAATAAGCATAACTTGATGCTGTCGTCCATCCGGTGACGTGACTAGGTCCACGACAATTTTGGAAAACCGAGACCCCGTGCGGACCAGCAGAGGCTTGCCAGCTATCGGTGTAACCACCCCCTCCATCAGAGGGTGGTTCTTTACAAATAGCAGGGTTTTGTCTGACAGGTCGAGGGAGGTCATCACACCTTTGGCCCGCAGTTCATCATTTATGCACTACGAGAACAAGACAGATTATATTGGATGTCACCAGATGAGATTTGAACAATGGATAACAGCGTCATCTAAATGCTCCTTTTAATTAAGGCAGTGCTATTTGCACCTGTGTGTCAGTAGCCAACACCCAGGGTGGAATAGCCAGTGTGGCTATTTACACCCGAGTGCATATAGCATGTGCTGATGCTATTAGCACCCAGGTGTCCGTATCCAACAATGCTATTTGCACCCGGGGTGGAATAGCCAATATAGCTATTAACACCTGGGATGTATAATGTATGGCAGAGACAAGCACTCTAGTGTCAGTAGCCAACAATGCTATTTGCACCCACGCACACATTAGACATTTAAGGCTTTCTAACATGTGGTTAAAGTTATGAAAGGGTTTTAACCCAAACGATCATCTTTTCCTAAACCTAACCAAGTAGTTTTGTTGCCTAAACCTAACCTAAAAAAAAACTGGAAGTGGAACTACTGATGAAACACAGCCAGTGTTTACGTTTTTTGTGGAGCCGGGGGGGTGGGGGGTTACGGGACCGGGTACAAATAGCCAAATAGCTGCCGTGTGCCTATTTGTACCTAGGTGCAAATAGACACTCTTAGACAATTAATGTAACGAGCCCTAATAATGATGTGTTCTTTAAATTGTTCTTGGCTCGATACAGTACTTACTGAACCAGGGTGAGGGAATGGCTCCTCTCCTGTGTGTGTGTCCCAGCTGCCTGTATTGCTCTCAGTCAAAAACCTCCCGCTGAACACCTGGCTGACGTCTGACAGCTTGTATGCACAGACAGCAGACTGGCTGCAAGCACCTGAGGACTCCCTGTGACGGATACAGACAAGACTTCCTGTTATTTTCTGTTCCTCCTGTATGTGTAACTTTATATCTTTACAGTGGTGCAAAGTGCATTTAAGGACTGTACTTGAATGCGCTGTAGGTGAATGTGGCGTAAAAGACGCTGTCCCTCCAGTTATTTTGGTCTTGGAGAAGGAAAACATCCTGGACCAGGGATGGTGAGCCAGCATCGCCTAATGGACAGTCCAAACGGGCCTTCAAGAACGAGGTCCACTTTCTCTGCAGGGTCCTTTTGCCCCCCAAGTCACTCTAAAACAACACACACATTGAGTAACATTAGCTTAATTTACACTTACAGCTATGTTGAGCTAGTGCAGGTATTTGAAGCTGACCTTACACACACGGGCAATCCTTGACACCTGGATGTTGTCATGACGTTCCTCTACAGCATTCTCAGTGAAGAACAAGAACACGCTGTCGTCTTCACCGTCCTCGCTGTTTTTGCTCGCTTCAACAAGACTTATGGAAATGATGGTTGGCTCTGAAACCAAACCGTTGAGAATATGAAATCACAGGGTCCAAAGATTTTACAAGCTCAGTTATGAACAGAGGTAAGGTACTGTATATGATTTACTTTTCAGAATTCAATACCCATACAAGAGCAGCTTACCGTTGAACCAGGAGCGTTTCATTTCAGTCTTCAGAGGGTTCAGTCCATGTCTCTGAAACGCCAGTTCTGTGCCCAGAAAGTTGGAGGAAGTGGCCGAGTACAAAGTGTTTCCTGTCAAGTGAAAGGAAACACTGGTGCGTCGTTATTGTTGTCAAAACCACAAACTAAGCTTTACTGTTTCTGACCCTCAACTTTTTACAGCCAGATATTTATCTGAGGAGAGCAGCCATGACGAAACAGAAATAAAGTGCTAAGAAATCTGTAAACAGTTGTGTACTCACCATCCATAAGGGAAGCAAAGCGTTGGTAGGGGTCAAAGGGAACCTTCCCCCTACCCACCTGCTTCTTTCCTTCCAGGGAGACGTTTCCATTTGTGAAAGACTGTTGAAGGATTAATGTTTGTGAGGCTCAATTAATGCATCAGTCCCATTTTTTATTCACTCATTCACCTTCTTTCTGAGGTGCTAAAGCCAGCAGATGGTTAGCTTAGCTTAGCACAAAGACTGCAAACAGGGGGTAACAGCTAGCCCGGCTCTGTCCAACAGTAACAAAATCCGCCTACCGGCACCTCTATAGCTCACTAATTAACACGTTATTTCTTTCTTGTTTAATCTGTACGAAAACTCAAAGTGTAAAATCTGTTTCCAGTCTTGGTGCTAAGCTAAGCTAAGCTAAGCTAATTGCTAATTGGCTACGTATTTAACAGACAGAGCCAGTCTCAATGTTTTCATCTAACTCTCAGCAAGAAAACGAATCAGCTTATTTCACACAATGTTAAACTATTCCTTTAAGCTCCTACAGCTGTAAAAAAAAACATTTTTCTCCACTCTGTACAACAATGCACAGATTTTCTGTACCTGCTCCAGCTATTCATTGAAACTATAATAGATATGCTCTTATTTCACCATGACTACTTACTGAAACATACAACACAGCAGCTGTCTTCAGGAGCACAGTGTTTTGTATCTCTGGAACTTAAACAAATTTACTTACCATGTAGTCACATGCGGGGTTGAAAGCGTTGGTCCCACACACCAGCATTTTACCGTCCTCCGTTGTGTGCAGAGTCCGGATGAAGTTATCACATTCCTGTTGGAAGAACAAAAGTGATTCAAATGAATGATACTGTAAACTGTGTTGGATGGTGAAAAACTGCACTTATAGCTGATGACATTCACTAATAATTATCTTCTTACTGCACCTTTGTGTCCTTGCCCTTCATTTGACAGAGGGCTTTGTCTGCTGAACTCACCGTCCATTTGGCCTGGAAGACAAGATAATTAGCGGTGACCAAGAAGCTCCTGTGTTTATACTGTGAGTGGAAATATAAAGGATTCTTCTGGTATTAAAAATAGTTGTGACAGCCGACAGTTTAATAGTTCTTACAGCTATTTTTGATACAAAAAACTGCCCAGTCTGATATAGAGAAACATTTACTGTGCTGCTTTAAATGACTTCTTTCAACTTTTGTATTTCAACTGGTTGTTCACTGGAATCTCTTTCTTTCTCTTGCTCTTGGAAGGTGCTATTTGAGTAAACTTGACTTACTTGCATTTGAGGAGCCACTCTGGGGTTTTTATTCTAACACGCCACTTTGGAAATCATAGCTTGTTTTTGAGTCATTGTTCTCTAACTAAGGAAGTGATGAAAAACCATTTTTCTGCAGCTCTAGGTTTGTCTATCAAGAACTAATCCCTGCACATTCGTTAGAAGTCGTGATTTTGATTCAGCCAGTGAAGCTTCTTTTCCAGTGTGTGTTCCGTCGTACCTCACCGGTCTTTTTGGTGATGTCCTCCAAGCTGAGGGTGAGCACTTTCCCCGCGGCGCCGACGACAAGCTGGCCGATGTCGTCTCTTATCATCAAAGAGCTCAAACTGCCAAAGCCAGACTCTTTGAACTGTTTCAAGCTCATGTCTAACCCAGACAAAAGGAGCTGGAGGTTACTTTTCAAACCCACAGTATTCTTTACTGCTGCTGCATGCTGTAGTTTGTATTATTCCTAATTGTGTTTTATTGTTATTCCTATACTGTCATATAGGCAATGTCCTGTCTATGTGGATTAGTATGTACAAAGACTGACAGTCTGGTGTTGCTATGAGTATTGCACAATCTACAGTCTATTATGTGTACAGCATACTGTCTGTATGTAGGGATTATGCACATATACTGTTTACATAATGCTACAGTCTCATGTCAGCTGTGATGCTCCCATCTGTCATCTAAATGTACATCCACATTAGATGCCTTACCTTTGAAGGAAACGCTCCTGCGGGGTTTGTTGGCTTCTGCAAGGCCTTCACTCAGGATGAGGAGGAAGAGCACCACAGGGGGTCTCATCATGTGCTGCATTAGTCAGGAAAAACACACAAGTTTAGACCAAATTCGGTTGCAATTTGTAAGTTGTGTTGGCAGAAACTGGGTCAGATATTCACCAGCATGCATGCTGCTCACGAGGTCTTTCATTTCTTACCTGTTGGTGGTGATGTGGTTTTCAGTCATCATGCGTCGTGTTTTCTCGTCTTGTTTTTATGTGGTTGACAGTTCACAGGCTCATACTGCTCCACCGGTCGGTGACAGTCTAACCTGTTGTATTTCAAATACAGGAGAGCGAACGCGCGCACCGAACCATGTAGGATTCTCTTCAGAACATATATGCCTGGTGGCTTTGCTCTCAGCACTCTGGGATCCCAGCCTGGTCCCATAAACAAACTAGTTTTACTATGTTTTTGTTTTTTGTTTTTTTTTACCATGAGCTGTTTAATTGACCATGTGTAACGTGCAGTTCATAATTGCAACAACAATCGATCCTGTGGACAACAGGGGTTAAACAGCGCGTGCATTCAGTCTGCAGCTGTATGTCATTGCGCAGCAAAAGCGCACGTGTTAAACCCTAAACAAAACAAGAACACTGATTTCTTTGGTTTACTGCGCTCATGATAATCATAAATGTGAAAGTAGCTTAATAAATGATCCATAACCAAACCCAAAACCACTTCCCTCCTGAAAATGACGGGTTTTAGTTTAACAGCTCCTGGCTGTCTCTCATCGTTGTCATTTGCTTTGACCTTAACATTGAATTTCTCACGCAGCTGCCCAGCTGCGGCGTATATAGCACACACATCTGGGCCCCCTTCCCCTTTCAATAGCTACATCCATTGTCAGGCCTGTGCAAAAAACGGAACCAACAAGTCAACACATGCATCAGTGGTGGTTATTATGGTAATCAGTAATGAAGTGTTTATAACTGCGCACGATCTGAGATCTCAGCACACTTCTGCCCCCCTTTATCAACATACTGTCTTTACTGACTGAAGTTTTCACTGTGTAGTTTTACCACATTATACTGCATTGTTTCTGTCACAGTTTTGGGTTTTTATTATACCTGAGCAATAAGACAAAAGTATTACTGCAGGGTGTAATGTTAAATAATAATTCTGTCTAAGTTATTAAACGCAGGTTTATGTGCATCAGTAATGCTTGTATGTACAATAGTAAAAGTGAAGGCACTAGTTACTGATCATATTTCAAAAGTTATTACTTGAGAAACATTCTACGTTACAAGTATTTTAAAATTGTACGTTATTGTATAATAGCTACTTATAATAGGCTATACAATAAAACAGACTAGTCCTGAGGCTATGATATTGTTTTAGATACAACAAATCCTTTGTTGAACTGTTTGTTCAGGCAACAGTTATAGCATAGTGATAATGCTAATTACATTAAATTTCAAAGTTCAAAATTGAATTCCTGGCTTTTCGAGGGCCCTTCCCATGTTGGGGCCCTGTGCACTTAGTTCCCCTCACCACTGCACCCCTGCTGCCCTTTATCATGTGCCATGGAGCCAAATAGTCTGTAGGTCTTCAATCCAACTAAGGCCTACAGCAGTTAATCCCAGAGTTCATCCCTTCCTCTGTAGTCCTAAATTTTAATGAAATTGTGCACATTTTGGTGCCTCTACAGCCTGAAACCTCTAGAGGGAGCAGCTGAACTGTGATTTCCACAAGAAATGGAGATTTCTGCTATGACTTTTATGTTAAAGTCAAAATCATGGCAATGTTGTTGTTGTTTTTTTTGTTGTTGTTGTTGTTTTGTTTTTGTTTCATTATAAAGGTGTACTGAACTTCGACTATAAGTTTATTTGCTGTAAAAGTGTCTTGTCTGCAGAAGAAACTTATTATGTGACTCTGAGACAAACCCTGCATTTACTTACACTACATTTTCCACATACACTAGATGATCTGGTTAGACTTTTATGCACCTTCATGCTTACTATTTCACACTAATGACAAAAAATAACTTTCTTAAAACCACTACAATTTGCTAATACCTTATATAATTTTAGGAATACAACATATGTGCAGATATAACTCTTTGCAAATCAATTAATTAACAGATAAGCTCAATTAAGCACCTTGTTAATATATATTTAGTATATCATGGGACCTATGTTGAAAAATGAAGCAGCTCCAGTACCTTTTGTTTTAACGGTGTGAGAGTTTTAGTGGTGATTTTACTTTCCAATGGGGAACTTGCCTCGTCCAGCTGTGCGGTATAACCTGAAACACATCTTTTTGAAATGCCTTCAAAATATTACTCTAAAAATCTAGCTGTTTGTCTCAGATCCAGTAAAGTTTAGTCATTTATAAGAGGCTTTTATTTCACCTAAATATTAGTAGATATAAATATTTACATATACGTTTGTATTGCTTGCTATATAATGTCTTAAAGGAGATGATTTTCATTTGAATTTAATTGCATTTTAAGAAAATAACACAACTAAGAATATAATATTACTGAGATAGTATGAAAATGTGGACTTTATTCTCAAATATTGAGAATTTCAAGGCACATTTTTACAGTATGTGATGCCCTTTAATATTCAGTTATCGTGATTCTTATAATTCATACATGTATTTGACTTAATTTACAGTATTTGCATCTTAATCTTTTTATTTATTTATTTTTATTAAGGTACTATACATGTCATTAGTTTGTTTTTTCTTTCAGGAAACGTTTTAAAACAAGTCTATATCTTCCCACCTCTTCCCACATTATAAAATGTTTTCCACTCCAGCGTGGATCAGGTCCATGTACGCTAAGCCCCGCCCTTTCGTACATGTGAAACACATGGCCCCGCCCCCTCATGCAGGCTCCGATATTATTTATGGGCGTTGATTTCCGGTATTTAGCGTCTGGCTTTTCAGGTTCCACAGAGTGTGTGTAATGTGTGTGTGCTGAATGTGTGTGTGCGTGTGAGTGTGTGAGAGAGTTTGCAGTGTGGTTGTAACCGTTCCCAGCTCGGATACTGTCACCGCCTTGCACCGCAGGCAGGCTCCGTGTTCCTACATGCAAGTTACCGTCGCGGCTCCACAATCGTTGGCCAGCAATGACCGAAAGCCCCGCGACCAAGCCAGCCAACGGGGACGTGTGTCAGCGCGTGAAGAACGGACTGAAACCGGAGAGAAACGGCTTGGTGAGGAGCCTCCACCGCTGCCATGAGCGGCAGCCCAAGCACCACTGCCACCCCGAGGAGGAGGAGGTGAGGCCCGGGGTGGGACGGGGAGGAGAGGCTGGGGAAGCTGGGGAAGCATCTGCTGTGTGGACCCGGAAACACCCGGACAATACTGTCATTGCTGTCATTTTCATGAACTCCTGCGATGTTAGGATATGACACGATAACAGCTCTCACGTTTTGACCGAGTCCTGCTGCTGATTATCTGACAGTTTGTTGTCATCGAGCTCTGATTCTCTCGATCGCTCTTGTAAAAGCCAAACTCCATCAAAAATATTCTAGTTTAAAGAGTTTTCGCTCATTCTTAAAGTTATATATCCCCTCTAAACATGGATTAAAAGCTTTTTCTGAATCATTAAGAGGCACTCTTTAATTCGGCACACACATATTTGCACCAAGCGGCATATGAATTCGTTAAAATCTCAACTTTATGAATGGGCTCATACTGTGCTCCACCGCCCCCTCAGTCGTTTTTTAAGGAAGGAGTTTGTTTAAAAAAGGCGGGTGTGACTACTCCGAAAGTTGACATTGGAATGAATTCCAATCCTGTTTAGAGCATAATATGCATGCCGAATTTTAGAAGAGGTCCAGCTGCAGCCCCAATATGTGAATCTGATTAGAGGCACAAACTGGGGATAGTAGAACTCCTCTAACAATTTCTAAAAGACTTTGAATCACACAGTATCTCATGATGCACATACCACCAGAGCCAGTCAAACAACTTGGGAGAGTTCACATTTCTCTGTCTGGATGGTTGAGTTTCCAGGTTGCATCCTTATCTCATCAGCTGGGAGTGTGTTAAACTTGGAGGGAGTGGACTGTGTTTTACTGTGTAGTATAGTGGCTACCCCTTTCAGTCTCAAACTGAACTATGAAATTCTCTTCATATTTTTGGCTCATTTCAGGGTGTATATCGGGTGGAACCTTATGACTTGCAAATGCTTGGCTGTAAAAGTTTGAAAAAAATCAAATTTTCTTGAAGTGGGTAACTCCCTTTATGACTAAGGCTGAAACTGTCATATGAGTTAGTGATTAGGGAGAACCAGTGCACCTGTTCAGTTAAAGCTGTCTGCTGAGACTGCATGCATGCTGTGAAGCGTTTTTTTCCCCTAAGGGGCCTAATGAAATTTCCACCCTTGGGTGCACCCTCTGTAACTGTCCCAATTAACAAGTCCCCTCTGACTATGTGATTAGATGCTGTGACACACGGACATTTAGACTCAGGGATATGTTGTGAGCAGAGTTTTTTTTTAATTTTTTTAATTAATTTGAGTCTGAATTTTTCACTACTGATCCAAAAGAAAAGTACATTGTAGGAACATTTTTAAATGATCTCCTGACTGCTGTGTGTGTGTGCTGGCTGGGACTTTGTCAAAGCAATTTGCTGGCACATCACAATGAATGAAAAGTCAAACATTGACAGAAACTGCCATAGTGGGTTGCTAATGACTGGCATCTTACTCCATGGGTTAACTGTTGGCAAAAGTTTGAGATTCTGAAGCAAAATAAGGGTAGTGACACACTGCTGACAGCTTATTCTCACCACCAGTCATTGTCTTGCTGGACAAACAGCCAGTTCCCTCTGCTGGCGTCTCAGTAAACTGGGTTGGGTTGGTTGAGAGACTGAGCGGCTGGTGACTGAACCTCAGCTGATTACGGTTCATGCAGATGTCAGCGTTGCTGCTCTGTAAGGTATTTGAGAGAGAGGCATGACCGGTCACATGTAGTGCCTAATAGCCATGAGCACAGAGACGAGCATGATTGGGAAAGGCGGATTGCCTAACGTCTGTGAGCGGTGAGTTTCTGTCCATCCACTTATCAAGATGGAGAAAATATGTGAGGTTTTCTTTATGGAAAGTCGCAAGCATGTAAAGTTTATTGTTGCGCTGTAGAGCACCCAGCTCCAAGTGCACAGATTTACATCCTCACAACCAGCTCTCCCCTTATTTGGCAGTCAAATCTTCTCACCCTGGCCTCTGTCACACAGTGTTTTCTTTTCCCTTATAGCTGGTGTACAGCTGAACCACAGCTTAATACTGTGTCGGCTTTCTTATCTTTCTCTCACTTACAATTTGGCTGCACATAAGTCACCTTTAAGTGAGTTACAGAAACTTCAGCCAAGTATAACAAAAGACAAACTGTGTTTTCTCATTAGGACAAAAGGACAGGAAGTCAGACTGTACATTTATATAAAGAGTACTTCAAATGCGAGATTTTATTCCAGAGGAGGTATTAGTTGCAGAAAATGTGCTGGCATAGGAGGATGGGTAGTTAAGTAAATCATTTTTTAGGCTATAACTGTATACATGGAGGTAGTCTTAACTTGTATATTTTAACAACTTTTATATGTTTAACAATGGCTTCTTTTTTGCTTGATCTACATGAAACTGTCCTTGCACTATTTACCGAACCTGGCAGCAAACAGACTCTAGTGTTTACATGCCAGAATACATCATATAAGCTAAGGCTCCAAGTAATATTTTTTTTATCCATTACCAATTCGTCTTTACATTCTTAATTTTTTAGATTAAAAGACTTTAAAAATATAATCTATAAGCTTTTTAGCTCCAAAATTGGCATATTCCAGCCAGGACGTTTGAGAGTTAACATTTAATATTCAGAGTTTACATGTTTCAACATATAAACAGAATATTGTAATAGAAATAGTCTTATGCACTGAAACACACTATTATTGTTGAGAAAATGTAATGGATACTGGCCATGTCCTTATAAAAAGGTTTTCCCCTGATTCCCCAATAATAGGGTTAAGAAGCTGTAAGAGTATCATTACGAGCTATTACAAATGTACAGTAATACTGACTTAAACAAACAGAATAATGATAACCAAACCAATAGCTTCAGTTATCCTCTTAATTACCGTATTTTATTTGATAACATTCATAATGTTTTGGATTTTTATGATGTTTCACTACAGCAAATTCTCTGGTTTCCATGTTGCCCAGGTCCATGCAGTATCACATCATGGCGGCCTGTACAAACGGCCCTTCATCGAGTCTTTCGAGGAGACGCCCATGCTGGTGGCGGTGCTCACCTACATGGGCTACGGCATCCTGACCATCTTCGGCTACCTCCGAGACTTCCTCCGCCACTGGAAGATCGAGAGGTGCCACATCGCCAGAGAGAAGGAGGAGCAAAAGGTGAGAGACGCAACGTGGTGGGATTTCGCAACCTCACCTGGGTTTGGCCAGTCACTCACGGGGAGAAGAAGAAGAAGAAGAAAAACACACAACCCAACGAGCAAATAAACACAGGCATGAGTATATAAAAGTCATCAGGCAAGTGTGGAAAGGCTGTCTTCCAAACAGGTTTGGATTTGTCTGTTAACAAACCTGACTGTGACCCTGGCTGTGTTCCTCTCACATTCAGAAATGCACCCTGTATTCTTGGAGGCAGTGTCCCTATGAAGATTGCAGTGAAGCAACATGTTGTTATGATTTCCAACAGCAGACACATGCATCGTGGAGTCAGCATACTTTGCCCATGCCATAATGACTGGAATGTTACGGTTGTTTTGGTTGCACAGTGACGATGCAGTGAGCAAAATTGCAGTCAAGGAAAAGTAGGCCAGATGCATTTCAGGTGCTGAATGGAACTGATTTGACAGGCTGGGCTCTAATTACGTGTTGCCTGGCGACTGAACGTTTGCCTTCTTCCAGTAGGAACAACAGCGATAACAAATGGAAAAATAACCTTGATCCGTTTGTTGTTTTGTTAACCAGACTGAACCACAGCGATATTTGCACACCACAGAGCCGCTCAATACTGGAAGCTCTCATATTTCAAGCATTTCAAGCTGTGTTGCTTCAAGCTTGGTGTTTCGGAGAGGAAGCACACATTTGGCAGACAAAGCCTCAGATCGTAATCTGTTTGACCGCAATGATGTCCCAATCAGGAAATAGATTGCAAGAAAAATGTTTGTTTATATGTTGAAAACAGGAGCTCTGAAAGAATTCACTGTGCCTCATGTATCAAATGCAAACTCCCTGAGGCTAATGTAACAAAAAAAAAAAATTCCCCCAAAGGTGTTTTCTTCACAATTCACTGCAATGTGCTCTTAAGACTGCATTTTTGTCAACGCACAGCTAATGGCGGAGTTATCAGCACATTTGGAACATGTCCTTGACCACTGAGGTTGTTTTCGACCTGTTATGTAACGTTTGATAGAGAAGCCCATTGTTTTTAAGTATTTGGTTATGTTGAGGAAAGGAAGCTAGTGGGATGGACGCGGGGAAGTCATTAAATCACTCTGAGGATATCCCACGGATGTTTCCTCCGAGAACCGAGAAAATTAACTCCCTGAGTCACGTGTTTCAATGTAAAAGATTATATTTCTAGAGGGTGAATTCCTTTCCTGCTAAGCTTTCCAAAAGTATGAGAGGCATGTAGGTCTTTGAAGTAGTTTTTATGCTCATAAAATAAGAGTGAATTTCCTACATTCTCTGCCACTCAGGTAGTGAACCCCTCCCTACTTGTCCTCATTATGTTCTCTTTATTTGTCCATGTGCAGGACTTTGTGCCCCTCTACCAGGACTTTGAGAACTTCTACACCAGAAACCTCTACATGCGCATAAGAGACAACTGGAACAGGCCCATATGCAGCGTCCCGGGAGCCAAAGTGGACCTGATGGAAAGAGCCTCCCGTGACTACAACTGGACTTTTGAGTGAGAAAGACGTACTTTTTTGTTCAACACTGTAAACACAGTAAGCTATAAGTTAACCTCAAGGTATTCAGACACACGGGGCAGAGCAGGAGGCCTCGATGGGACAATGGCAAAGGGTAGTGGGCTGTATGGTTAATGCCCCCAGTCAAGGATTAGTACTAACTGTGCTAACACTCTTATCTCCACTTCAGACAAAAGTCTGGGTAACGTTACCAGTCTACAATAACACTGGGCAGGGGTATGCACTTGCTAGCTGGCCAGAGCTGACAAGTTACAATGTCGTGTTGTTAAGTTGTATGAAGGACGAAACTGGCACTAAGGAAAGTGGCTCTTGAGCTTTGAATGTGTAAATCAGTGGTGTCTGCGGTCATTATTAGTCCCTGAAAGGATTTGGTCTCTTTGTGTCTATCGAAAAACCAGGAATAAACTAGGGCTGCCACTGAAAATTATTTTCATTATTGATTACTGTGACTATTGTTTTCTCAACTTAGTCAATTCTGGTCTTTAAAATGTCAGAAAATCAAATCGTTTCAACTCTAATTTCCATTATTGAGTAGTTTTGGTGTGCACCATCCAACTTTTTCTCTCCCAATACTGATTCCAGTACCTCAACTCAGGGTATCGGCCCAGAGTATCGACCCAGTACCAGTGCTCTCTGTTTCCCAAACTTCAAATCTGTATACCTCACTGTGTGGAACTCATTTTAAACATTTTTATGTAAAGTAACATGAGGCCGGTGGTGGCTGTGGCTCTAAAACCCACTGTAACTATATGAGTGTAACTGATAGTAGTATCTCTGAATTTTGTAAGAAACTGATGAAGAAACTGTATTTAATGCGCCAATATCGATCCGGTGTATCAGTGCATCCTTAGATCCCTCGTTTATGTTTTAGATAAATCAATTTGTCTATAAGGTGTCCAAATGCCCATCTTCAGATCTCTTGTTTTATCCAACAAATAGTCCAAAACCCAAAGATGTTTAATTGACAATTATATAAAACATCAAAAGCAGCAAATCCTCACATTTAAGAAGCTAGAGCCAGCAAATTTGGCACGTTTGCTTGATGAGTGACGTTCAGCACTAAAACATTCCTAAATATGTTTTAATAATCAGACATTAAGGGTTAGACATAATAAAGCAACATCTGTGCAACGCCCCCAACAACATACTCTACCCCACCCTCCACATCTCATAGCAGATTAACGTGGCGAGCGTGAACGCAGCCAATCACATTTGATTTGAAAGTCTTCATGCCGCTTCTCTCACATGTAGCGTATAATCGTGATACGAGCTGAGCCGTGAAAACCTCAGTCTGAATTTTCTCATCACTCCAAGCCAGCGTTTGTCATCTTGACTCCTCACTGGTGTTGGGAGGACAGCTGCAGTGGAGGTGTTCAGTGGAGGGGCAGTGAGGTGTGTGAAGTCAGACATCCCACACTGCGACAAAGAGAGCAGAAAGTAAAATCGGAGAACGTGGAGTGCCAGTGAGAGAATGGGGGTGACGGCTGCATCGAGCAATATGGCAGACGCCAGTCGAGATCGGAGAGATTAAAAAAAAACAGCCTTTCACTCCACTTCAATCTAGTCTTTAATTAGCCAGTGTACCAGTCATTGCTGTTAACTGTACCATTAAGCTTGCAAAAACATTAGCTTCCTCTCATCGATTGTTTCCTCTGTCTGATTATCTTCTTCTCTCTCCCTTCCAGGTACACAGGTCGGGTAGTGCAGGATGTGATTAACTTGGGCTCGTATAATTACCTCGGCTTCGCTGAGAACACGGGTCCTTGTGCTGACTCTGCAGCCGAGATCACTGCCAAGTACGGTGTCGGAGTGGCAAGCACCAGACAGGAGATTGGTACAAGCACACACCAAAACACATTGGTTTTCTTAGTGGGCGTGTGACAAAACACTGGGGTGTCTCCGAAATCCATTTGTTGACTTTAAAGGAGCTTTGAGAAGGAGTCTGTTTGTAGAATCGAGTTAATGCTCAAAAGAAAGTCTTTGACATTTTGGGAAATTTCCTTATCCGCTTTCTTGCCGACAATAAGTTGAGAAGATAGATGCCAGTCTTACATCTGTAGGTTAAATATGAAGCTGCAGGCTGCAGACAGTTAGCTTAGCAAGCATTAAATAAATACGAGTTACAGTAATTACAGTAGTGAGTCGTAGAGGTGCTCCTGGGCGCGTTTTGTAATCCTTGGACGGTGCCAAGCTAGCTCTTTCCCCCTGTTTCCAGTCTTTATGCTAAGCTAAGCTAACCAGCTGCTGGCTCCAGCTATGTATTCAGCATACAGAGAGTGGTATCGATCTTATCTAACCCTCGGCAAGTAAGTGTATTTCTAAAAAAGTCAAACTATTCCTTCAGCCTTTTATTTAGGGAACAGTAGCCCGCTTTTTTTAAAAGACAAAAAAGTGAGATTAAAACAAAATTGAGAATAAAATAATGCAAATAGCCAAATCTTAGATTAATCAGATCAATCAAAACCCAGAGATGGTCATTAAAACATGGACAAAATAAACATTTAAAAACATCATCCTCAGATGATGATTCCCAGATATTAGACAGTCTGTTATCTTCAGTTTCAGTATCCACTTCAGTTGTAATGAATTCCAGGACGGTGGAGGACAAGATCTAAAAGCAGTGTGTCCAAGCCAAGGGTGTGTATTTACTTTAGATATCTGCGGCTCAGTCTGCATAGCAAGTCTGATAAGATCCAGATCACCCTGGAGGAAGTGAAACAGGTCATGTGGTTAGCAGATTTTTACTGGTAGAGTAGAACCAATGACACTTCTCTCTTTACACAGGGAGAACGCCAGCTAACGTTTGTCATAAAGAGTGCAGTAGAGTGTGCTCCATAAGACATGTCAGTTTTAAATCTAATAAATGGATGCACGCATATACTGCACAGTAGATGACACATAATCTAGCACGGAGAGACAGATTTGACTCCATGAGTGTGTAGCTTATGGAAGTTTGATGGCTTAGATGCTTTGAAAGATTAGTTGTTCGGCATAACTTAGTTTCAGAAGCAGTAAACTTAAAGGAAAAGTTAAACATCGTGGGAAATGTTAGATGAGAAGACTGATACCACTCTCATGTCTAAATATGAAGCTACAGCCAGCAGCTGCTTAGCTTAGCTTAGCATAAACACTGGAAACAGCTAGCCTGGCTCTCTCTGTTTAAAAAAAAANAAAAAAAAAAAATCACTGCTTAAGCTCACTATTTAACACATTATATTTCATTTGTTTAAGTGTAAAAACAACAAGTCCTGGCAACCTCATAGTGACAGCAAGACCCCAGGAAGTCACTGCACCGGCCAAAGACATGGTCAAGCACGTCCACCCCACAACTTGTCGTGACTTCAGTTTTTGTACGGATTAAATAAATGAGATACATCTTTAAATCAGAGGGCTTTAAAAGTGTTGGTTGGCATTTTTGAACTTTGGACAGAGCCAAGCTAGGTGTTTCCCCCTGCTTCCAGTCTTTATGCTAAGCTAAGCTAACCACCTCCTGGCCTGTTTAATGGACAGATATAAGAGTGGTCAGCAAGAAAGCAAATAAGCATATTTCCCAAAATATCAAACTATTCTTTTAACTCTTCCCAAGCGGTCTCTGTTAGCATAAATCTTTGATGTTCTGATTGATGTGTTCATGGTGATCTCTTCATCTCAGGTAACCTGGACAGACATGAGGAGATGGAGAAGCTGGTGGCTAAGTTCCTGGGCGTAGAGTCAGCCATGGCATTTGGGATGGGGTTTGCAACCAACTCCATGAACATACCAGCACTGGCTGGCAAGGTAAGAGCGCAGGTGATAGATGTTCCCTTGGTAGAGCTGTGATTTATTCCTGCAGCACACTTTTCCCTCCATTTCTTATCTCCACTCTTTGGCTCGCTATTTCTCTCCTACTCAGATTTTCCTTTATGTCACAGTACTTTCTCTCCACTTTTGTTTGCACAGCGCAGAGTACATTTAGCTTTAAGGAAACTGTTCCATAACATCGCGCTATCACAGGTCACCAGTAGCGCCGAATACACAGGGACACAAAACCACCCTCTGGTCTCCATATCAGGAGGAAACGCTTCCTGTTGGCTGGCTGACTGGTGTCAGGGTAAAAAAAACCCAAAGAGTTCAGACCAGTCTGTTTTGTCACATTGCTGCTGATGTTGTTTGGCAGGTAGATCCTTCACCACATAGTTCCACTTTTGAGAGATAAGCAACAGAGGAGAGTGTTGGGCTGCTGCTTTAAATTCTTTTGTTCTTGTGAAATGAGCTGTGGTGGAGGAAGTATTCAGATCCTTTACTTACTGTAAGTAAAAGTACGAAAACCACACTGTGAACAGTCCTGCACTCAAAAGCATAATTTACTTAAAAGTCTGAAAAGTAAAAGTACTCATTGTGCAGTAAAATGGTCCCTGTCAGTGTTTTACTGTTATATATGATGTTTCTGGATTAACATTACTGCTGCATTAATGTAAATGTTTAAGGTTGGGCTCATTTTAACTACTTTATATACTGTTGGGTAGTTTAATCTACAGCAATGCATCATGGCCTATAAGATCATCGTATGTTTGTAGCGTCGTTGTCCTGTGAGATCCATGTAGCTCTAAAAAGTCAGAAAAACAGCCTGTTTTCAGCTTTGTGACGATGCATTTTCCAGCTGATTTTTAAATAGTTTATTTAGATTAAGAAGTTTACTCAACCCATAAAAGTACATTTAATCCTTCAAATTCAGAATCACCAAATCTGGAGATACATGGTTTTCACTGGACAGAAAGGGTATGAAAATGTGTGATCTAGAAAGTAACTAGTAACTACAGCTGTCAGACAAATGTAGTGGAGTAATGTAAAAAGTACAATATTTGCCTCTGAGATGAAGTGGAGTACAAGTATAAAGTTGCATAAAATGGAGATACTCAAGTAAAGTACAAATACCTTGAATATGTACTTCAGTACCGTACTTGAGTAAATGTACTTACATCCCACCACTGGAAATGATCCAAACCTGTTAGTAAAAAGGTGTACGTTTTCAACATGAATATAGTTGCTCAATTTTCAATTATTGCTCAATGGCTTCCCTCAAATCGGAAATTAAAAAAGCAGCATTCTCAGTGTAATTACCTCAGCACAGATCTTTACATATAAACATGAAATTATACTCCACCCACTCACCAGACCCTCCAACCAGTGAAAAATATGTACTAACCTGATTTTAAGGTCTGTATGTGTAACACTATCTGCTTTCTCAGATGGATAAAAACAAGTCTGAGTCAAGTCAAGTATGAATCATTTATACATATTAAAGTTGGTCTGGTGTCCTGCAGGGCTGTCTGATTCTGAGTGATGAACTGAACCATGCCTCTCTGGTCCTGGGGGCCAGACTCTCCGGGTCCACCATCAGAGTCTTCAAACACAACAGTGAGTCTGTGATCACAAATAGGTCCTCCTATGAGTGTGTCTCCTACCTGCATTTAAAGGTCCATTTATTTTTCTTTCCTGCATCCCCAGTTTAAGTGTTTTCCCTTCATCTGCATTCATCCTCTATAGCTTTTATTACTTTTATTGTCCCATACTGTGCCATTGATATCATTGAGGGATAATGTGTTTCTTACTTATCCTTTCATAAGCTGTATGTCGCCGCTGTGTGGTAATTTAATCTCATCGCTTTCATCCATACAGTGGAAGACATACAGTACATTACAATGCACACACACACTATTGGTGCGTAGCTCTGCCTTCTACGTCTCAGTTAAGTCGCGTATCGCAATTTGAGTTTTTTGGAAAGCCTGACCAACCCAGATCATTGTTTCATGTTAATCCTTAGGATAAAATAACAAAATTTATGGTGGCTGAATCCCATTTAGCTGCTTCAGTTTCAGGGTCCTGGTATTGTGGCTCACTGTCACTGGCTCATTGGGACGCCTTTGTTAATGCTATTGGTAACACCTGTGCTTTTCCTAATATAAGTCGAGATGTATGGTTATATGTCAGATGCAGAGGAGAAGAGCTCACATACTAAAACAAGTGTATTGAGATGTAAAAAATAAAAATGATTGTTTAATAGCCATCAGGCTAACCAGCAGCTTGGCTCTGGAGCTACACCCACTCACAAGCATTGTTGTTGTTATTTAGTGGATAATCCAGCTGCGTCGGCTTCTATAATACAATAATGATACTGCTGATGTAAGAAGCTTTCTGCTTAATGCTAATTACTTATGTCTGTGTAATTAGCAGATAGTGGTTTGCAACCAGCCTTTTCACATCTGGCCGTTTGCTACCAGCTAATTAGCCCAAACTCCTCAGCTCGCCACTTAGAACCAGTTGCTTGTCTACTTCTATTGCTAAGTCAGTTCACTCACTTGATAAATTTAGCTTATGCTGTCAGCCACAGTCACAAACGAACCAAAACTGCAGGTTAATTCTCAACTTGTATTGGGAGGTTTTTTTTGAATGGTGGAAAAAAACAAGTAACTGGTTGTTATTTTTTGCTTTAAATACGGGGTTGCTGAACAGTTGAACTACGGCTAATGTGCTAAGAACAAGTGCAACTTTATTGAATAATCTGACTCCGTTCGGTTGTTGTGTTTTTGACAAAACACAATACTCAGTATTGTGAGCTTGTCCACACTTTGTTTGGGGGTGTATTGAAACTGTGTAGGTGAGTGAATCACTTTCTTCTGATGAATTTCCAGCTGCCAGTGATTTTCTGCCGCCGTTGTTGATACCACACCTTTCATTTTGAATGCAACTCTCTCTCTCACTTTTTCTTGCCAGACATGCAGAGCCTTGAGAAACTGCTGAGAGAAGCCATAGTTCACGGGCAGCCCAGGACTCACAGACCATGGAAGAAGATCCTCATAGTGGTAGAGGGCATTTACAGGTAGCTTGTCCATTTTCTTCACAAGATAGATGTTTAAATAAAACCTTTTGGGACGCTGTAAGGCAAAGTTTTGTTTGTGCAGTATCTCTTTGTTCTTTTGATTGGATTCTGAGCTTTCTGTTTCGAGGCTATTGAAATGTTAAAGTGTTTCTGCAGAGCGCAACAAAATGGTTGTTATCAGAGCTGAGAGTGAGTCCAGGAATGGGGACATCCGTGTTTGCAGCATCTACAGATAACCATGCTTTAAAGTGTCATTGGCCAAAAATCTGAGTTGCCTGTTTTAAAATCCCCATGATTTCCTTCCTGCCTAACTTTATTGCACAAGCAGTACTTTAATCAGATTGTGTGCATTGGTCAACTGACTTTGGCTTTAAAGTGTATACTGAGCAAAACACAGTTTAGCTATTTTAGCTGTTTAAAATCTCCAGTTGATCTCCACGCTCCAGTTGAATCAAAATGATATACTTTTTTAAGCCAGTTCTCTGTATTACCTTTTGAAATGGGGCAAAGCATGTATGTCAGTAGGAGCCTTATGCAAGCACATGCAAAAGAAAAAAACAGGCTTCCAGAAGCAGCACTTATCTTCTATTGATGGTTTATGTGGTTCCATTAAATTCAGCAGTATCAACACTCCTGGGACTGGATTGCTGGTTGACGGAGCTGATTCAGTGCTTGGTTAGCTCTTACTGGTTGAACACACAGTGAGCAACTTTGATGGGTTACTTTATTCTGCCAGACTGGGTGCTGCAAGAAGCTGCACTATTGCAGATACAAGATGTAAGCAAATCGTGCCCCTTTTTTGCTCTTCTGGTTTTTCCTGATACATTGTTACATTATTTTTACATTATATGTTAAAATAATAGTTGAGACGCCCAGTTGTCATTCAGATGTTCAGCCTGTTCAGCAGTTGACAGGTCCCAGCGGTTTTAAACATAGACCTTGAGTGGGGAACAGATAGTACTCCCTTGCGCTCAGATTTCCTGGGTTGTCAGGAAAGAAATGAACATGAACACGTCAGGACATTTGCTCGACACTGGCTATAACACCTTGTACTTTTCTTCCCTGCAGCATGGAGGGCAGTACGGTGCGCCTGCCGGAAGTGATCGCCCTGAAGAAGCGCTACCGGGCCTACCTGTACCTAGACGAGGCCCACAGCATAGGGGCCCTGGGGCCGAGAGGGAGAGGTGTGGTCGATTACTTTGGCCTAGACCCCCGTGATGTGGATGTCATGATGGGCACATTTACCAAGAGCTTCGGCGCTGCAGGGGGATACATCGCAGGGAAAAGGGTGAGGGATGAAGATGGAGGATTGTTGGTTTATTTTGTTGCCATTTTGTTTATTTTTGGCAGAGTTATAAAAAAAAGATATACACATAAGAGATACCAGTGGCAGCATAGAATCAGCTGAACTCAAGTTCTTGTAACCACAAGACATGGATAGTTCTAGTTCAGTAACCCGGTGTTCTTACTGGGTTACTAAACGAGGCTAAATAGCAATCCTACTAAGAATGCTTTAGTTGCAAACAATCTGTCAAGATCAGGTGTGAGATTGTCAAGTGACAAAGTTTTAAGTGTAACAGAAAGGACACCTGTCATCTCAGCAATGTGGATTTACAGCCTTGCAGTACGTTGCATTCCTGACATATTAGCCATGACACATCACTGTGATGAACATCAGCTTATCAAAACTAAAGGCTAGGTTCAGAGATCTTGACTTCAAGACGTAAACTTTTTTTGTCTCCATGACATGCTGAAAAGATTGTGACACCTCAGGAGCGTTGAGGTTTCTAAACAAAAGAAAACGAGTCTCAGTAGATGTCTAACCAAGTTTAAAATGAATGAAAATGTTTAATGGCTTCTTGTCACCTGCTCCCACCACCTTCACTGCATTCTCTCCGGTGTCTTTTTTTTTTTTTTTTTAAAGGAAAGCCGGCATAAGGCATGAATCACTAGTCAAGCAATGTGTCATCAATTTACAGGATGTGGCTTACAATAAAGTGTTAATAACCTGCATGTCTTTCAAACATTTTAACTAAACAGTAATGGATGGATGGTAGTTTAAAATAGATATACGAGGGGCATGATCATTTTCTTACAGTAAAGCACGCTGTAAATCAAAGTAAGCCATGCCAAGTCTCAGTTACAAAGAGTCCTGAACTCTCTGTGGTTGTACAGACTGTAGAGTAATTAAAGCTTTCCATGCATATCTACTTACACCTCCTGTGTATCTGCTGGGTTTAGGAGCTTATTGAGTACCTGCGCTCCCATTCCCACAGTGCGGTCTACGCCACCTCCATGTCTCCTCCTGTGGTGGAGCAAATCATCACTTCTATGAAGTGCATTATGGGAGAGGATGGCACAACGATCGGTGAGTGGTACAACAATATTAAAGGTACCCTGTGGAGTTTTTGACCTAGTGGTGCTATGCAGTAGTTTTTTAATGAGTGGGTCCCCGTTTTGTTTTTCTGACACACGTGCACGCGCACTGCGATACACAGTCCGACCAATGGTCTCACACTATTCCACTGACCTACGGGTGGCGGCAATGCACCAGCAAAGGCAGGCAAGAAAAAGACAGCTAACAACTAAACATGGATGTAAACAATGCAGTTTTCAAAATGTTCCAAAAATCAGCTTTGCAGATGTTTTCTGAGTAAGGAAATGCAATCATCACACTTGTTAGACCTCAAGGATAAACAATGCGTTTTGGAGAGCAACACTGAATTAAACATAGCTTTTGTTTGCTTATGAGAAAACTCCACAGGGCACCTTTAAACTTGATGCTTAGAAAGATCCATGACTGAAACTTAGATGTCTACCCACTACATTTTCATATAATGTGTGTCAATATGTTTTGTCTTTGAAACTTTATTAACCCCTGCACCTTTTTAACATCATTCAAGTGCTAGTGTGATTCCTAAAGTTGGTTACAAAAAGGAGTGTATGATTACAATCTGCAGTATTTGGCTAGCAAATCATGGAACTCATTTCTAACAGTCAGAGTTAGTTCGTTGTCTGCGCTCCACAGATGTTTCAGGTACATTACAGGTAGAAACTAATTGATGGGGCATTTCTTTGGGTGTTTGTGTCTTAATATATTAAATGTTACAAACGAAATGAGATAACCTCTTGGAGTCCTCATATCCAAACCACAAAAACAAGCCCCTTGATGTGCTGATGAAAGAAACTGCAAAACTATTTTAGTTGTTTTATTTAAATAGCATCAAATGCTTCAAAGCAGCCTACCAGCTCAAACAGTACCATTGCAGGGTTAATTTATTATGACATGTCAAAAGGTAGAGGAGCAGCTTATGACGAGGTCAGACATGTTACTCTTCAGGTGGATGAAGCAGCTGACAAACATTAGAGACTTTCACAGCTGAACATTTAGAATAAATTAAGTGTGACAACCATCAGACTAGCTTTGATACTTTCTGGTCAGACAGTGTTGGGTGTATCGAATCTTAGCTGCTGTAACTGTCATCAGTTGCCAGCAGGTGTCAGTGCACACTAATGAAATCTAACACGGACTCAATGTTACAGTAGTCTTATCTAAGACCAGTTGAGAGAGTTGCAGCTGCACCAGCTTTAGATATAGTAAACAGTGTCTCTCTTCCACTCAAGGATTGTTTTTAGTTGGTCCATAGCTTAGTTTTTTT
>NTHP01000037.1:70831-97843 GCA_003416845.1 Oplegnathus fasciatus
CAAGATACTCATTTGAAAACATAAATAAATATTAACAAAATAGTTGCAGAACTCCATATGAAATAATATAAATCTTAATTGTGGTTACCCTATTTTAGGGGTGCCACACATATTTTTGTCGATGGTTCTTGCTCGGTGTACCAGTGTGGTTACTCTGTGTGTGAACTGCCAGACTGGGTTATGCAGGAGAAGCTCACTCACTTCCACATAACTCAGCTCAAGCTGCTGAATTGATAAGACTGACAAGAGCTTGTACAATAGTAGTTGGAGAAATTGTGACTATTTATACTGACTCTCACTATGCATTTGGTGTAGCTCATGATTTTGGTAAACTTTGGCAATTAAGAGGTTTTATTTCTGTTGATGGCAAACCTATTTCTCACAGTTCTTTGGGGGCTGACCTCCTATATGCAGTAACATTACCTTCTAAACTTGCAATTATGATGTTAAAACCAAAGCTCACTGCACTTCAGGCAGTGAGGACGCTCGAGGAAATGCATTTGCAGACACAGTGGCTAAATACGCTGCTGCTAACTATCCTCATCCTCCTTTTCTGCCCAAAAACGCAAGAGAGGAGCACTACAGCAGTTAAGGTGGAAGGGAGAATCAGCTGGACACACAGCAGCCATTGCAGAAAGGTGCCACCACTCAGGACGGAGGCCCAGGGAGAGTGTCAAGCTCCGCTCACAGATGAAGGAAAGGCCGCTCTCACTGTGGCTTAAAAATCTGCAGAGAGCCAATGGTTGCTATAAATCAGGGAGAAGAAATAAGAAACTTCAAGGGATAATACAAATTGGCAGACTTGAATGTACTCTTGGACTCATCTGCCCATTCCACTGTCATACTGTGCTGAAGGCCCCTTTAAGATCAAGGTTTTGCTTATGCAACACTTAAACTGGGAAGTAACCACAATTGCTAAGTGACCATTCATCTTTGAACATGTACATGTAGATTTTCACTTATGTTGCATGTACTCTGTATATAATCGTTTTGATGAAGAAGTATGGATCAATATAATTTACCTGTAAACATGGAGAAATTGTTACCGTGTTATTAGGCAATGACTGCTTGTTTTTGTAATCACACAGGGCTGAGGAAACATGGTCCAATAATGGAATGGTTTTAGTTTAATTATCCTTTCAGGATAAAAGAGGGCAGTTGTTGTGAATAATTCTCACTCTGTGCTGCATTTCATTCTTATTTCACTCTGAGAGCAGTCTCTCCTGACCTCGGCTCCCATAATTCATGATTGTAGCATCTGTTTCACTGCCCAGCTCACCTTATCTTTTTGTACCAACCTTGACATTTGATAGCTGACTCCTTGTTACCATCCATGTCTTTCTTTATCTACTGTTATTTATTTACTCTTGTGTAATCTACCAGCTCGAGCATAATATATACTTGTGTGTGTTTCATTAAACTTCAGAACTTTGTGAACTGAACCCTGCTTCATGTCACTTTGTTCTCCGAGTGCTCGTCTCTGCTTCCAGAATCAGCTCACAAGGGTCAAGCCAGTAACAGACAGACTTCAGGATACGAACATTGAACATCCCATCGTTCACAACATGTAATCTCTGTCTTGCTTGTGTAGGTATGTATGTTAGAATGAAATAGTCTGATCTTACATACACTTTTCCTAATTATACTTATGACAAGAACAATGCTGTTTCCTTATTTCCTACATGGATCATCTTTTTTGCATGGGAAATGCAGCTTTAGCCTCAGTCTTTTACCATGACATGTATGTAGCCATCAAGTAGGACCCCTTTTACACGGTGGGTTCTCATTTTAAAAACATTAAAAAGTCAGCCAGAGATGGTGTTTTTAACCAACTCTTGGAGCGGATGTAGCTAGCTACAGCCAGTGCCAGCAATAGTTGACATTTCAGCCAGCGAAATGTCAATGTGAATTTTCAGTCAGACCAACCCCACCCAGATGAAACCCTCAAAAAAAAAAAAATGTATATATTTATCACATATCTACAGTGTATATATGCACACACATACACAGACGGGGGACAAATTACAGGTGTTGGGCCACCACGTGCTGCCAGAACAGCTTCAGTGCTCCTTGGCATTGATTCTACAAGTCTCTGAACTCTACTGGAGGGATGAACACCATTCTTNCTGTCTAACACGTTGGTCCAAAATCTCCCATAGGTGTTCAAGTGGGTTAAGATCTGGTGACTGTGAAGGCCATAGTATATGATTCACATCATTTTCATACTCATCAAACCATTCAATGATCCCGCGTGCCCTATGGATGCAAGCATGGTCCCCCTGGAAGAGACCTTTCCTATCAGGACTGAAATGTTTAATTTAAGTATAAAGGTGATCATTCAGAATAACTTTCTATTGATTTGCAGTGACCCTTCCCTCTAAGGGGACAAGTGGACCCAAAGCATGCCAGGAAAATGCTTCTCACCTATGTGGAAGAATCTGTATTTGTTATTTGTCATTTGTCATTTATTCAGGTTTTCAAGTTGTCACCCATCTATATATATATATATATATATATATATATATATATGTATAGTGGTGTATAGTGGTGTATATATGTATAGTGGTGGCCAAAATTATTAGAACACTTGGCATATTTAAGAGGTTTCAGTTGTTTTTGTTGAATTGGCCATTAAAATACCCATAAAACGAATGAAATATCTACAAAGTCATCATTATTCTCTATAAACCATAGAATAGAGCCATCATAAGGAGATTTAGGTCATTTTCCTTACAAAAAACAAGCTAGGCCTATTTCACTGTCAATGTCACACAATCATGTTTCTTCACAGAAGAAGCCAAATTACTTGTGTAATCATTGTCAGGTGTGATCGTGGTTAAATTGATGGTGATGCAAGAGTCTTAGGACACAGCTGTGTGATTCTTTTGAATGTACAAGGCCTATCCTGCTCATTAAGTGATTGGTAACATCAGGGTTTTGTCACTGAGGCCACACCACCAATTAGTATAAATTCAAAGCCTCTAGAAGTAGTCTTGAAGCACATGTTGCTCTTTGAACATGGCTAAGGTGAGGAAGGAGCTAACAAGTGAGCAACGGGTTCGAATAAAGGCCCTTTTTGATGCTGGCTGGAGTTACCGCCGCATAGCCAAGGACTTGAGATGCAGTCCAAGCACTGTAAAGTACNTATATATGTATATATATATATATATATATATATATATACATATATATATATATATATATACATATCCAATATTATGTTAAGGCAAATTAATATTATTAAATATGTTAGCATTAAATATTTGTTCTACAGTACATTATATATGTGAGCTCCCACTCTTTTCCTCTTAACTGTACCTTAATGTCACTTGCTATCATTGGTAATTATTTTATAACGGTTAATTATTTAAACTGTCCGATTCGCAGTCTGCCATTGGACAGTCTGAAGAACCGCGATGCATTTTGGGGCGATTGAGTATGTCAAGTAAGCTCACGTAGCATACTCAGAAATTCTTGCCAATCTAGTATACGTCCGGGCATTTCTCGCGTACTTCAAATCTGCATACTAGTTGGAACGCATTACGTACCCAATTGTACGTCATACTTAGTAGTACGTTAGTACGTGATAGTACGTTAGTATGCGATTTCGGACACAGCTTTAGATCAAGTGACTCTGTGGGGGTTGGCTTTGGAGACGAGCTAGAGCGCAGCGGAGAGGGAGGGGAATGGTCCTGGAAGTTGTACTTGTTCAAATTTTCAAGTCCACTCTCTTCTCAGTCCTACTGACTGCGGCTTTAAGGTCTAAGTTTTTCATATACTCCTCCTCTTGATCTAACAATGTGGATGAGGGAAGTGTGGGTGACGGTGAGCAGCTGTAAAAGCTCTTGATTTAAATCGCTCTTGTAACTAAACCCCGAACACATTATATTTCACTCAAATCCTGGCTCCCACCCTGGTAGAATAATTTCAAGTCCAACTGAAATCCCATTTAGTCATCCCATTTTGTAGTATAAAATAATGTCAATGTGTTCTTTAATTGTGTTGTTAATACTTTTTTATTATTAAAAGGAAGTAAAAAGGCCTTTGGGGAAATATCAGAAATGTTCCTTTTCTCAGCTGGCTGGCGCATCTGTGTTTGATTGACAGCAGCTGCCAGAGTGCCGGTGTTACACCTTATGGAACTAGAGACAAAGTAAACAAATGTGTGCTGTAGCCTACATGGGATGGGCAGACAGCGGGCTGTTAGTGGTATTGAAGAGTGAGGACATCACCAGCATCCAACCGGACCAAAGCGACATTTGCAGATATGTTTACATGCTGTTTAATGTGCTGCAGCTGAGCAGCTAATTAGGTATCTGCAAACTGACGTTAGTAGAGCTCTTTTCCCGGTGAATGTTTGTTTGGTGGCTCGTTCAACAAGCTGAGGCTCAGGATGTGTGTTCATGTTTGTAAGTTAGATAAGAAGGAGACTTAAGCAGAAAAGCTAATGTGGGTTGTGGTGTTGTGTAGCTGCTGTCTGGCTCCGTGTGACCGTCTGCTCTGCCTATGACAGAACGCTGATGTTACAGCTGATTTAATTGGCTGTATCTAAATAAGGTCTCCAACCACATAGAAGGACACTGGAACGATATTACATCAAATTTATGTAAACCTAGGGGGCGCCATCATGAAAACAAAAGTTATAAAATAAAATAAAATATCTCCCTTTTAATTTCTTTTTCTCAAAGGAGAGCACAGGACGCGTGATTTGCAGAACAGATAGTATGTATGTTGTAGCAGACAAAAAAAATGCCATTTAAGTTCAAATTGTCCACTAGGCAAACATTTTTATAACCAAGCTGATCTGAGTAAACCTGGCCTAAAACTGTTTGACAAGAACAGTTTTGTCACACTAAACACAATGCAATACAGAATTTAGTAACATAAACAGATTTGTAGACACTTAAATGTCATTGTGAAATGTCAGTGACAACACAATAAAACAAGGACACACATCCCATCTGTTCGGACCATTTATTTGAACTCTGCAGATGATTCTCACAATCTGCACATAATTCACTGAATAGTGTTGATTGTTCAAGGTCAGGCATGTACAGTATATTGTGCATAATTTGATAGATGCCTTTATTATGTGCATTGTACTGTGTGTATGAATATTGTGATGAGATTCGGTACAACATAGCTGCAGGTCATTAAATGATTTTGGCGTCATTGAAAGCAACACATTGGTCCTATTGTGGAGAAACAGTCAGGACCGTCCGGATGCTGTGGAGCAAAAACAAAACAGAAATTAGAGGACTTGCACTTACTAATTCCTCATCTGTGTAGATAGTTAGTATATCATGAATGGTGGATAAAGTATAGGAGTGTAGATATACCATTTGCCATGCTTCATCAGTTCAAAGGCATCATTGACCTGGGCCAAGGTCATGTTGTGGGTGATAAACTCATCCAGCTTCACCTTCTTGTCCAGGTAGGCTTTAACCATCTGAGGCACGCCATCCTTACTCTTAAATCCTGAGCCACAGAGAACACACACTTAACAAAATAATAGCAAATAGAGGTTGAATGATTGCAGAGATCTAGCCTACAGCCTTTTGGTTACTGTCATGGCACAGGTAGTACTGATAAAGTTATTGTATGGCTGTATGACCTACTAACAGGCCTGAAACCCGGATGGCTCAACTAACTCTCTGCCGTCACTCCACTTGCTCTGCTACAGCCGGTTTTGCCATATTACCTTCCAAGCTAACTTCCCCTTGCTCTGCAATCACGATTAACTTCTCTTTTTTGAGCCTTCCAAACTGCACGCAGGTCATATAAATCAGTCACAACATTGAAACCACCTGCCTAATATTGTGTAGGTCCCCCTCCTGCTGCCAAAAAAGTTCTGACCCGTTGAGGCATGGACTCCACAAGACCTCTGAAGGGGTCCTGTGGTATCTAGCACCAAGACATTAGCAGCACCTTCAAGTCCTGTAAGTTGCATGGTGGGGCCTCCATGGATCGGACATGTTTTTCCAGCATATCCCACAGAAGCTCGATCGGATTGAGATCTGGGGAATTTGGAGGCCAAGTCAACACCCTGAACTCTTTGTCATGTTCGTCAAACCATTCCTGAACAATTTTTGCAGTGTGGCAGGCGTTATCCTGCTGAAAGAGGCCACTGCCATCAGGGAATATCGTTGCCATGAAGGGGTGTACTTGGTCTGCAACAATGTTTAGGTAGGTTGTACATTTCAAAGTAACATCCACATGAATGCCAGGACCCAAAGTTTCCCAGCAGAACATTGCCCAGAGCATCACACTGCCTCTGCCAGCTTGATTTCTTCCTATAATGCATCCTGGTGCCATCTCTTCCCCAGGTAAACAGTGCACAAGGCCATCCACATGATGTAAAAGAAAACGTGATTCATCAGACCAGACCACCTTCTTCCATTGCTCCATGGTCCAGTTCTGACACTCAGGTGCCCATTGTAGGCACTTTAGGCAGGGGACAGGGCACTCAACATGGGCACTCTGTGTGTTCTGACACCTTTCTATTATAGTCAGCATTAACTTTTTCAGCAATTTGTGCTACAGTAGCTCTTCTTTGGGATCGGACCAGACAGGCTAGCCTTTGCTTCCCCACACGCATCAACAAATCAATAATAACAAATGACAACCTGTAACCGTGACAGTTACAGTAGTGTCATTAGTTAGTGGGGATGGTCATATTTGAATGATGGGCATCTCACCTCCAAACAGGGAGCCCTTCCATGTGCGTCCAGAGATAAGCTTAATGGGTCGGGCGGCAAAGTCATGCAAGTCTGTCCAGCCAACCAGCACGCTGACACCCCAACCTTTCACACAAGACTCCAAGGCACTGCGCTAGATGGAGAAACAGCAGTCAGTGGGGTTAGAAATCCCAAAGCAGCTGAGAAAATGTGTGCTTTAATATTACACCTCTTCTTGGGAATCATAAATATAATGTGCCTTCTTGAGTCAATTTACATGAAATCTGCCTCACCATGATTCCCACATTCCCGACACATTCCAGGGAGTAGTCCACTCCTTCATTGGTCATCTCATACAGCACCTTGCTGATGGGTTTATCGTGATCCTTGGGGTTCACAAAGTCAGTCGCGCCAAACACCTTTGCCTTCTCAAACTTCTCTGGATTGATATCAACAGCAATAATCCTCTTGGCTCCCGCAGCCCTGCAGCCCATGACTGCAGCCAAACCCACAGCTCCCAGGCCAAACACTGCACATGTGGAGCCCGGTTCCACCTAAAGTAAGAGAGACTTTGGTCAACATGGCACTTTAGGTTGGACTTGCTAGTTAGTATGTTTCATTTTAGATGTCTAAGCTTTAACAGAGTGATGTGGGAGGAATTCTTTACAGCAGGTATGTGCCTTCAAAAATACATGTCCCTGTGGTAGGTGGTTTTTGCATGATGACATAAATAACCCCATTTCATATGTTTTTGTATACTTATAATCATTTCATATTAACTTTTATATATTTTATAAGTTGGTGCAGCTGTTGTACTGAGTCTGTATCCATCCTGATGTAGGGACCCTCAGGTCCCCATGGTGTGCTGGAGGAACGCCAGCAGAAGAACATCTGGTATCACTTGTATATATAACAACTCAACATATAGCAGCTTGTGTCCAGGCCATATATGGTCTGAAATACATTGTAATCTCATCACATGGACTTGTAAGCACATAGTATGAAAGAGTTGGTTTTCCTTTGTGTAGCGCACATTTTAGTTTGTAACTCTGTTAAGTCTGACCATGCATGCGTGCCAATAAACCAACCTGAACTGAGAATCGACTTGTGGCCTGATTGATTTCAACTTCATTGGATCAAAAGAATCTCCCTTTCACCCTAACAGTCAAACAAACATACCTTAGCAGTATTAACTGCTGCTCCATATCCTGTGGAGACCCCGCACCCAAGGAGACAGACTTTGTCCAGAGGGGCAGCAGGGTCGATCTTGGCCACAGCCATCTGGTTAACCACAGTGTACTCGGAGAAGGTACTGGTTCCCATAAATTGCAGCACCTTCTTCCCCTTACAGGTGAACCTGGAGTCTATTGATGACATCACCTCAGGACGATCAGCACCCCTGAGCAGAGAATTTACTAAAATGAAAATACAACCTGAGAGACATTGCTCCTGTTCTATTAGAAAAAAAGAAAAAAGAAAAATCCAAACAATCTGATGTCTGTCATCGTCAGACACCACCTAAAGTTACTCCACTGACATGGTGAGCACTTTGACATACCTAGAGACATAGTGCCTAAAATGTTAATGCACCATCAAATAGGTCTATAACCTTGTGAACACATCGTGGATGAATGAAATTAAGAGATGAGAAGAAAAAGATGAGCTCACCATCCTTTCTCACACTGGTTGGTCTTTGGGCTCTTACAGAAGCGACACTCTTTACACTGGGAGATGAACAGAGGAATCACCTTGTCTCCTGAAATTCAAAAACAATGTTGCCATGTCAAATGAATTTTAGGCCAACTTACAAAAGAGTAAATCAACTGCGAGACAGGTTTGTTGGGCTAAATGGCACAAATATGCCTTGGTCTACCCATTACTAACATTGCTACTGCAAAGTCTTAACAGGGAAAGAAAAAGAGCTTTTAGACAAATTAAACTTTAACTGACCTGGCTGAAATTCAGTGACTCCAGGCCCGACGCTCTCTACGATACCGGCTGCCTCATGTCCGAGGACTACTGGGAAGCCGTCTTTATGCATCCCCTCAAACAGATGATACAGGTCGGTGTGGCACACCGCGGACGCCACAATCTGCACCGAAGACAACGACCGCAGTGTGAAAACACTGATGCTTGTTTCTTTTCTTTTTTTATCAGTTGCTGCATTAGCAGCATTGACAGTTCGCTAAACATTTCCCTGAACAGCAATACTCAAATTTACATTTACTTTTGATTTATTTTTCTGGTTATCATATAGTTTTATATGTTTTTCTGGCCAAAACACCAAAAGAAAGCTTCACTTATAAAGCCTCTGTGCTCTACTTGGACCGGGTATGAACACCAGTGGAGAACCAACCTATTTACCCCCTCCACTGCACATCTAGAAGTTTAGTGTGATGACGTCACCTCATAGGGTTTCTAGTTAGTGAAGTCCTAAAAATCTTGAAAGTGGACGTCTCTCACCTTGATGCGGACTTCGTTGGCCTGGGGCGGAGCTACCTCAATATCTTCAATCACCAGAGGCTTGTTGGGCTCCCAGGCCACTGCTGCCTTGCACTTGATGATCTAGAGGGCAGTGACACCAGAATGAAAGCAAAGTCCACACTGTTTATTTGGCATGATATAAATTTTAGTATAATTTAATGTAGGGTTTGCAAATTCAGTATCACTGAGTAAACCATTGAGGAAAGCAGTTGTTGTCACACTTGATAAATGAAGTGGTTTGCCTTGAGGTTTTTTTGGTCATGTTTTAATTCCACTGTGGAACTCCAGTGAATTCTTGGGCTTGCACCATTATCTCTTTTGGCTTCCTACCACCTCGTCTTTGCCAATATCCACAGTTGTGTAAAACTGTCTGGATAGTTTCGAACTATGTGCTAAGCCAAACCAGGACATGTATTATTTCTCTGAGGCAGAGGGGATAGAAAGAGAAAGAGATTCTTTTCTTTTCTTATTATACACTTTTACTGCGGTAAAAATAATAATCTAATTTGGTTTGAGTGAAATAAACACGCATGTGAAAGCACTGAAACGTGTTGCTTGGTATGTTACACCCATCCAAACTGCAACCACTGAATTAACATCACATACATTAACATTAAAACGCCCTCAAATTTGAAAAGTTAAGAATCTCATAATATTCAAGTAAAATATATTGTGAGATTTGTTGCATCATTTTCTGATGTTTAGTTTTACTACCTACTATACTTGACTATGGTTAAACTATACTCTGAAAAACTCATTAAAACATCAGTTGTTACGGAGTTATGTACCTACCTTACCAGCTGTGGCCATTTTTGCAGCAAAGTCAAGTGTCAAAAAATAAGGGGGGAGTTGAGACAGAAAGAGCTGCAGGTCTGGAGAGTGAGGAGGAGAGAACTCGGACTTGAGGTTTAAATACTGCGGCAATAAAAAAGCAGTTATGCAACCATTCAGAGGGGCAGGGAATGTTTTTGAATGTACTTTGATACATTGGTTATAATTAACCTTAAAAAAAAACTGCCAACAGCCATGTTATCAGTTTGCGATACTGAAATCTGGCCAAGAGATGTGGAGTCTGTATGGAGCTGCTAGTACAAACAAGCAGCAGCACTACCTCAGATGATGACTGTAAATCATGCAAAATACCCTTTTTAAACTGGCATTTTCTTGATAAAACAATAATTTTCCATGATTTTTACATGAGTTTGTGGGGTTACAGGTTACGTTAAAAAATGTTAAAAGTGCAAACATACCCTTTACAAATAAGTACATAAGTAAGCAGCCAAACAGGGTTATATCAGAACAAAATAACGGCCTGACATTGCATTTCCTTATATTTATAATACTAGTAGCTCTGCCCTATGTAGCTTGCAAGTATTAGAGATAGTGTTTCTACTGTAGTATTTCTACTACTGCTACTCTAGTTGCATGCGCATAATTTTTTATAGTCCATCCACACTGCTGACAGTTGACTTCTGTATTTATATGCCAGGGGTCGGGGGAGTGTCATCGTGTGGTCATAGATTTTCGCAGAATTATTTTGTGGTCCAGTCACTGGACTAGTGGACTGGATTTTCTCTGGAAAACAGAAAATAACATTTCAATGAACACTATAAAATATGATATAATATAAACTTATAATAAAAAATATAAGTGGAAATACTCTTTCCACTTGAAAAATTCAGACTGTTTTACCAAACCTTCCCCTTGTGGTGAATGGATTAAATGTCTGCAGAGTTGTTATGTTGAGCGATGCCACACCAGCTGAGGCCCTTGGATGGTGCTCAGGTCCAGAGGTGAAGTGGCATGGGAGGCTGGGAAACCCCCCATGATGGAGGAAGAGGAGGTGCACCTCAAATGAATCAATCAGTTCACATCCACTAATCAAATAAGAGTTTGTGGGTTTACTAATAAAGTTGCAGTGAACTCTTCAGCTGCAAGTTTTAGACTCAATTATGGTCAGATAAAAGCAATGCTGCGATTATAGAAGTAAATCTCCTCTCTCTAATAGCTCAGCCCAGATAAGCTACTGTACTGGGATTTGATATCAATCTGGGTTTTAAATGAAATCTTTAAAATGAATCTGGAACTGTTGTCAGAGCAACAAGTCCTTAGGCCCAAACCTTCAAAAATGCAGGCTTATTGAGAATAAGCTGGATCATGACGAAGATGTTTTAACATGAAGTCACTTTCAAATCCAAATGAAAGAATGTTGATGTAATTTTGATTTTAGATGAGAACATGCAGGTTTTTGAGAAATCACTATAATCCGTTGGTGTAATTATCACAACTTAAAGAGTTACCAATATTTATACATGATAGAATGTACCACAAAATAAAAGTTTGTACACCAAAAATGAACCAAGTCAAATGTAGTTTGAGATACTGTGAGCAAAAAAGACAAATTCAAAGGCTAAACAACTGAGTTAAATTTCCTAACTTAACATTGTATTGAAGTCTGAAATTTTTAGTTTTCTTTGTGTTCCAGGTTTAAACAGAAAATTAACCCCCACAGTGACAGACAGTGGAAGCCAGAAAAGTTGGGTTTCAAAGATAGATGATGGAGTTGTGAAGTGTCTTTCCAAAAATAAAGAAAAATCAAATAAAAATCCAATGAATACTGAGCCAAGACAAATGCTGGTGTTCACAGTGTATACAGAACAGCACTGTTGGAGAGAACAATTCACCTTGGTACCTTTTGGTTCAAAAATCAGATCTCATTGTGCTGTGCACAGCCCACAGTTTAGCCCCCTGGCTGTAGACTTGGATAGTATGAAAGGTGGAGGAGATGTCATAAAATAACAATCTGGCCTCAATATTGTCCCCTCTAGATGTTTAAGTAGGGTTAGGTGGAGGCCGGCTCAACCTGTGCAGTGTCTGACCTGGCAGTGCTGGGCCTTGCAGCAATCATGGGCTGTAAAGCAGCCGGGGCAGCCAGGATTATTGGAGTCGATCTCAACCCTAACGAGTTTAAAACTGCTCGAGTTTGGTGCCACATACATGGTGAACCCAAAGGACCACAGCAAGCCAATCCAAGAGGTCCTGGTAGAGATGACATATAGAGGCGTGCACTACACATCGGGTTGGAAGCTGGTAGCTTAGCTGGCTGTTACCATAGATGTCAGGATAAGTTTGTTTAGGGATATTTATGTTTTCATGATGATTTAATTTGTAATTGCTTAATGTCTTTTTTTTCAATTTTGCTGATAAAGTGAGGTGTGACTGATGCATTTAGAAGACTGTCCTGCCCATAACAGTGATTTTGTGCCCTCAAGAGTGAGACTTGTGGCTTTTTATGAACACATAATGTTATATAATACAAGATACAAGAGTGTCAACAGTGTTCCCAAACTGATGGAGGAGTACAAGAAGCAGAGAGTGGATGAATTTGTTCATGCACACTCTACCCTTTGAGAAGGATCACTGATGGTTTTGATCTCATTTGGAAAATGGTCAGCCTTGACTTAGGACACATTCTGAAGTTGTTTGTTATGTTAAAGCATGCAGTGCACTAGTGTCCCTCTGGGTTTTGTCTGTCTCGGGCCGTATGCCTCACTGCTGCCCTCTGTTTAGGACAAAGCTGAGCTGTGATGAGAGGTGTGAGGCAGGATTTTATAGTAATTTTCTCCCTGAGTGGCCATGTTTTTTTGTTTTTTACAAAGGCAAGTAAAAGTTGTGTCAGAAGTGTACTATAAGTCTTGTAATGTGATACACAGAACACAAAGGAGACAAAAGGCTATGGCAGCAAATAATAGCCATAACAACTTACATTTTGAAGTCCCCTGTTTGAAATTTCCAGGTCATTTCAAGTCAGAATGTATTGATACACACCTTGAATTATCAGTGTAATTAAACTTAAATACAATTGAAGATAAGTTAGTAAGTATAAGTAAAATGTGTGCATTAGCTAAACCTCTCCTCTATACAACTGTAACTGGGATAAGCAGGTCTCAAGCTTTGGATTCCTCACAATGCTGTGCGCAGGGGACACTAAGAGCCATTTGGCCCCTGCATGGTTTGTATACACTGTACACAAAGAGTTTGGAGGGTTCTTATTTTTCACCCTTCTGAAACCAAAAATACAAGCAAAAGTGTAAGAAATGCCACTTACGTTAGCTTCCTGGCTAACTAGCTTACAAGCGATAAAGAAGCCATGATCAATACTTTTGCAATATTACTGGATCACATGACTACTTGTATGTCAAAGGGGTCGCTTGTAGTGAACCACAAAGAATAATAACCCTACTTCCCCTCACCTCTATGGAGTATTTCAGCATCTGTTAGCTTATTGTTCTCATTAGAGTCGTTTATGGCCGCAGCAGGCAGCTGTTCAATGAAAATGCTCTGAAAAGCCACTTGCTCTACCTGCTCGCCACCAAACGGCAGACAGACAGAGTTAGTAACTATCTGGTGAACATAGTGGAGCATGTAGCAACTAAAGTTCTTGTTTTTTGTTCAGGATTGCTGTAATAGTGTGGCAAGAAAACAGAACAGAGACAAAGTAAGTTTACTTGTATAGCACCTCTCAGATACTGAGGCAATTTAGACTGCTTTACATAATGTAAAAAAGCGGTTAAAACATTTGAATGACAACGAAAAGGAAAAAAATAAAAGTAAAATTGCACTTGATATTTTAATTAATAGAAATAAAAATGCAGTAGAGAACATGAAAAACTCCAGAGGTGGCCTCTGCATGTGAGTTACAGGTAACTAAATATGCCTGTAATAAGACAGTGAAACACAGTAAGTCAGATCTAACCCCCCATGGATTAGTTAATCTTGCATCCATTACAAAATCTTCAGGTTTCTTTTAAGGGGCTCTATACAATGCAGGAAATACGTTTAGAAGAAGAAGTACTTTATTAATCCCTCTTGGGAGGGAAACAAATGAGCAGTACACACCATGCAATCCCTCAAAGAAGTGGTGTAACTATAATGGCACTTTGGATGGAGTCCATCCTGACCAAAGCAGGTGAAATCATTCTTATTGGCAGGTGTTTGCTGCAGGTGGTGTAGCTGCTGCTTTGTGGGCTGCAGGACACCTCGGTGTGAAAAGTTTCTTTCTTTTTTACCTGCTTTAGTTCCCATTGAAATCCAAACTGTCTATGTTAGACTTTCTTTAATGTTTATAACATCATAACTTAAACTCTCCACAGCAATCTTTGAGGCTTAACTTTCCTGAAATTCTCTTGCAGTGACAGTTTCACACTCATCTTTGCCAAGCAGCAGCCACTGTGGCTGAGTGTCAAAGGAATAGTTTGACATTTTGGGAAATGCGCTTGTTCGCTTTCTTGCTGACCTATACCGCTCTCACATCCATACAGTATGTAGCAAGAGCCGGCGGCTGGCTGGCTTAGCTTAGCACAAAGACTGGAGACAAGTGGAAATGTCTAACCTGGCCCGTGTGGCTAACCTGTTTCAAGTCTCTGTGCTAAGTTACACAGCAGCTACATATCTACCATATTTCCCGGTGGCATATCCGTCGATTAGACATTGAAATGGGCGTCTAGATGAATGTTTACCTTAAATTAGAGCACAAAGGATTGCAACATTTTATGCTGGTTCTTGCTAATATGTAACTACCTATCTCCTTCACTGTATGAGATGCAGGAGAATTGAGGAAGTGTTCAGAGTTCAGTAGCAGAGTTTTATGTCTATTTCTTGCCTTTATGGCACCTGCAAAGATATACTTGAAATCTCTCGACTTGTGCCAGATTGATGTAAATGGACATTGGATTAGAAATGCCATTTGAATGGGGAGACCTACTTGAGGCGTTTCAGGAAGGGGTCGTGGCACTGTGGATCTTTTTTGGAAACCCTTCCTAGTATGGTTTAGTGACCAAAACGGCTGTCATTTTTATTTGACATTGTGTGTTCCACACTGTAGATGGCAAAATTACCAACAAAGATCAGGTATCATGGCATATGGGTTGCGTTCAAATTTGTTCGACCGAATTACATGTTCATTTTAAGTCATTTGAACTTGACTTTTTGGAAAAGTAACAGCCCTAGTGACCAAAACCTATAAAGCTCATTACATTACATGAGAAATGTAAAAATGACCATTTTTGGCATTAGTGGGAGTGTGTGAGGGAAGTAAACTGAGGCATCTGTGCCATTCAGATTTTTTTTTTACATCATTCTAAAAGTTTGTGTCAAATGTATTTAACACTCACATGATAACATTATTTTTGTCTTTCAGGAGACAAGGTTATCCCTCTGTTCATCTCCCAGTGTAGAGTGTCGCTTTTGTAAGAACCCAAAGACCAACCAGTGTGAGAAGACGTAGTGAGCTCAATAAGCACTCATTTCCTTACATCCACTCCTTTTTCTCTTCATTCTCGACTAGGTTCACCTGTAAGGGGAAGAAGGTGCTGCGGTTTATGGGAATCAGTACCTTCTCTGAGTACACTGTGGTTAACCAGATGGCCGTGGCTAAGATCAACCCTACTGCCCCTCTGATGAGAATAAAAGTTATTGTGTTCTCGACCAGCACCCTTCTGGTTACAAGCCCACTGACTTTTTGCTGTTTCTCCATGTATCACAGCGTGTTGGAGTCTTGTGTGAAAGGTTGGGGTGTCGGCGTGATTGTTGGCTGGACAGACTTGCATGACATTGCTGCCCGACCCATTCGTCTCATCGCTGGATGCACGTGGCAGGGCTCCCTGTTTGGAGGTGAGACAAATATGACCATCACCACTGACTAATGAATCTGTGGTAACTAAATGGCTCTGGCCTTATGTTCTGTAATTCTCTAGCTAGTTGTGTTCTGGATAAGACTTTAAGAGTAAGGATGGCGTGCCTCAGGTGGTGAAAGCCTACCTGGAGAAGAAGGTGAAGCTGGATGAGTTTATCACCCACAACATGACCTTGGCCCAAGTCAATGATAACACTGAAGTGATGAAGCACAGCCAATGGTATAAATGATTTGCACTCATATACTTTCTCAACCATTCATACCTCAACAGCAACACAGATGAATGAATAGGTGCAGGTCTAAAGTCAGCCCAGTATTCATACAAATGATACAGTGCACATAATAAAGAGATCTTTCCACTTCTGCCCAATATATGTGCCTGACCATGGAAATCAACAGTGCTCAGTGAATTATGTGCAGGTTGTGATCATCGGCGGTGTTCACATAAGCAAAAGCTAAACATGCCAAAGTGTTTATCGAGCAAAAGGCTACTTGTGTTCTGGTTTTATTGTGTTGTCCATCATAGGCACGGCATTTACGCGTCTACTGCATTATCTGTCATGACTCTGAATGCTCCACTGAACTGTGTTTAAGGTGTCAGCAAAATAGCTTTAGCTCAGATTTACTCAGACCAGCCTAAGCATATCAATGTTTGCTTAACTTGGCAGACAGCGCTGTAATTATTCTGCTAGGATTGGCTCCAGGATTTGTCCCCCAGCGGTGCTTCTGCCTGTTTCTTGAAGGATTTATAATAAAGGGCTGGATATTGCAGTTAAACAACAGGCACACTAAATGAAATGATATGAAACCATATGGCCACATATAATAACAGCTGATGTTGGCCACTGTGAGATTTCATGGCGAAGAAAATACAGTTCATGATTACTTTGTTTTCTACGGAAGCTGCGAGCTGCCATGGTTGCAGTTTTTTTTTGATCCAATCTTCCCAACATCATTATCATATTTTGGCTGATTCAGCAGCATCCTCGTTTGGGTACACACACACACACACACACACAAACTATATTTACTGTGTTTACCTTGATTCAATCTTGCACAATTAGTACTAGGCTGCTAAAGTAGATCTGTACACTGAGAGAATCGCAGCAATAGAAAATACATCTACAATAGCAGATACTTGATAAGGATCATTGAACACACTACAGGAGTTCATACAACTCCTGTGATGTTCCTAGTTTCAGCAGAACACGAGTGACTTGTTGCATGTGAACCCAGTCAAATCTAAAAGGTTTAGTCGGTGTCTAAAAAAATCACACATTTTCTTTTTTTTAATTATTTTTTCATTATTTCTACAGTTATGTTATTTATAGCTGCAATTATTTTACTATTTGGATCACTGTGATTCCATATAAAATTGCACACCACTATGCATAGAAATCTGGCTACCTCTGGACTATAAAAATGTGAATGTCAATTAAAAAAGAGAAATTAATATTCTTGCCAAGGGCGTGCGAGTTGGAATGATGAGTTTCCTCTGAGAAGGAGCTGGCCTGAACCATCAGCCTCTTTAAACTGTTTGTGTGCCTTGGTGGGTAAAGCATATAGCATTTTAAAACAGTGAGAGAAGGCAATGTGATTGGCTATGATTGCTACAGGACCCTAACCAACCCCTAATACACCAACTAATGTACAGTATGATAATCAGTCCTCCCAAAGCCTGGTTTCCATGCCCGTCCTGGGTGCACTGCACAACCACCAGCCAGGAAAATGCCCAATGTGCGACATTACATCCCCTACACATCAGCACAACACATCTGCATCCTGAATCATGAAATTTGAGCTCATGTCTTAAACTGACATGTCATCCAGCTAATCTGCACCTCACATTCAGTTACCTGAAGTTAGTAATGTCAGCAAGATAGCTGAAATACGTTTTTCTTTTGTTTTCTCAAAATATGTATCCAATTATTATGAGAAAACTAGATACTTAACTCATGAATTCATGATAACAAGGTCTAAAAATCATTGTGACCTGGGCAGCTCTCGACCTCCATAAATTTTGGGCCCAGAGTCACAAATTAAAGGTATACTTCACTTAAAGCCCTGAGAGGTAAGTGAAAACAAATTTTTTTAAGTGTTTCTTGTTGTAATACTAATTTCGGCCACAAGAGGCTGAAGTGCAACACCAATCCATGTTCTAAATAGGACTGAAATGCACTCACAACAACACAAGGTACATATAGTGTTGGGTGTTAGCAAGTTATGTAACATTACTGTCATGTCAACAGTGCTTCTCCTACCACTGGGCAACATATATTTTAATATATTCTAACACCGAAATAACAACTAACTTGTTCCCTCTAACGCTATATTTTTTAATAACAGTGACTTGTACATGTCAAGACTGAATTTGTATGTGAGTCCTGGTAGCTCCCTGGGTAGAGTGCATGCCATTGAAGCTTTGTGCTTTTCTCTCTCACCCCCGCCCTTCCTGTCTCTTTTCAGCTGTCACAATCCAATAAAGGCAAAACCATAAGCCCAGAAAATAATCTTTAAAAAAAGAAAAAGACTCATTCCTTAGTTTATATCAAGTCAAGTCAAGTCAATCTTATTTAAAAGTCACCTGGAAGAAAACATGAATGCTAGAATGGGGTATTGGTGAACTTCAGCCTCTTGTGGCTGAAATTAGTATTACAACAAGAAAAAAAAGTTTTCACTGACCTCTAAGGGCTTCTGTAGAACACTACACTAAGAGGTAAATAAAAACCATAAATTGAATAGATTAAAATGGCAATTCTGTAATAAATTAACTAAGATTTTAAAAAGTTATATCTTATTACAAATGTTTTTATTTTTGTATATTTTGTATTTTTGTAGGGGGTTAAAGGAATTTATTAGTTTTTTTATCTTGATGTTAATTAAATAATTGATATAAACATAATAATAATAATATAATAAATAACATCGAACTATACTAAAAGCACTGAACTCGAGCTGAAATAAACATTGAAAAGAAAATCAAAAACTAATGAAAAATCCCAAACAATACTTCTTGCTCCTAAATCCTTTACTAAAGCTGTTAAACGAAATGGCACACCCTTAAATTTAATAGAAACAAACTGTATAAATGTCTCATACGCTGTACATCTTCTATTATACCTTTCTGGTTTTTATTTCAGTACGCCTATCTTCACCTCTCTTAAAAGACCAGAGGGAGGAAATGAGCTTTAAAGTGGAAAGATCAACAGGAAGTGTTTGAGCAGAGCCCACACAAGCAGGGGCCCGCTTCGCGATTGGTCTAAACTTTGATAAGACCTCCATTGTTACCTAACCCTTGAGAGTGAGAGTCCGGTTGAGAAACAACATGGCAACTGCAGGGAAGGTAAGTATGCTGACTTCTCCTCATGTGCAAATACATCAGAATAATGAACTTCTGTGAATGTTTGAATGGCTTTGAGCTGTTTTACACACTGAAACGCTGCTGGGATTGCCTAGATATTTCCTCTGCTCAGCCAAGTGTTTATGGAGCAGAGGAAATGTTTACAATACTAGAGGAAGGATCTCAAGGGCAGGTTTGAATCTGCTATGTATTGGAACATTAGTTATAACAACTAGAAAGAGTCCCTCTGTTGCACAATAATTGACAAAAAGGGAAATCATTGGAGAGTTTTATGTGTCTTCAGTTGAGGCTTCCTATTGTTGCAACACGTCTGCACAAGGAGGGGGAAAGGTCAAAGTTAATCTTGAAAACAGTTCTTGTATGGGCCTGTTATATCCAGCCTGTTGAGAAACAGAGTAGAAGAACTGATGGTGAACTGACTTTGATCCTGTTTTCTATCATCCACAGTAAAACACGCAGGTTGTAATTTGTTTTCCATCCTCCGTCCTTTTAATCAAGGCAGCTTCTGCTATAGCACTGAGTGGGTTGAATGTCCAGAGAGTAGCGATGCCAGGCCAGCTGAGGCTCATGGATGTTTTGTTATGTAGGTGATCCGGTGCAAAGCTGCAGTAGCATGGGAGGCTGGGAAACCTCTCGTGATGGAGGAGGTGGAGGTGGCGCCTCCTAAAAGCGGGGAAGTTCGCCTCAAGGTAATGAAGGTGTATGTAATGTGTTCACTATTGAAACTCACATTCACTAAAGATTTGTGCCTCCACAAGATAAAAATGTTTATGCAAACTCTTCAGTCACTATTTGCTTACTGAATAATTGAACTTTAATCAGTTAAACTCAATGCTGCAGCTGTGGAAGTCGTAAAAAAAACTCATTTTGATAACAATATAATGACATCTCAGATAAACTACTGCACCACATAATATACCATATAATGACCAGCTCCATTTAGAGTATGTTCAGTCCAACACCACAGTGTACTTTGCACCTTTAGTTATTTCTGGTTACATGCTGTAAAAGAAATGTTTGCTTTATTGCAAATCAGTGATAAAATAATTACTCATGACATTAGATTCATGAATGTGATTTCCCCACATTATAGCAGATATTCAGCTTCAGATAGGAGCATGATCGCAGTCCTTTATTTCAGGTTGTGGCCACAGGGATCTGTCACACTGACTCCTACACGCTAAGTGGCTCCGACCCTGAGGGCGTTTTCCCTGTAGTGCTGGGCCACGAGGGCGCCGGCATCGTGGAGAGCGTCGGAGAGGGAGTCACCAAGTTTCAACCAGGTTGTCCCTCTTTTTCTCTTCTCTTCTCTTGACAGAAAGGAGCGCTGCATATGGTGTAAATGCTCCAACATAACATGCTGTTTGTGTTTTAGGGGACACGGTCATACCCTTGTACGTCCCGCAGTGTGGAGAGTGCAAGTTCTGTAAGAATCCCAAAACCAACTTGTGTCAAAAGATCAGGTAAACGTCGTGGGTTAAAGCAACTGTTTGTGTGAAAACCTCACTTCGTGCAGGTGATCTGTTGTCAGATCTGTGATTGCGTCTTGTCCTCCAGGCTCACCCAGGGCCGAGGCTTGATGCCAGATGGGACAACCCGCTTCTCCTGCAAAGGCAAGAGCCTCTTCCACTTCATGGGCTGTAGCACATTCTCTGAGTACACTGTGGTGGCTGAGATCTCCCTGGCCAAAGTGGACCACAGGGCCCCCCTGGACAAGGTGTGTCTGCTGGGCTGCGGCATCACCACTGGTTATGGAGCGGCTCTAAACACTGCCAAGGTGAGTCAGCCTCCTCCCCTGATGTCACTGCGCTATGATCAGTCATCGCAGCCAGTCACTATTAGTCATTCTCTTCCATTATCTGAGCTGTGGACTCTTTAGCTGGACAAAGAACAAATCACCTGCTCATGGTTTAGGGTTTCCATGACTTATATATCTATGACTGTAAGCTTTTTCACTGTATGCTAGTGTTGGTGTATTTTTTTAGTGATCCAGACTAAAATATGAGCCAACATGCAATTATAGTATTTACCTGATTCCAGTGAAAAACACAGCCAGCCTGAAGAAGCAAGTACATGCAAAATGTGTTGGCTGGTTATGTAGCATTAATTTAAAGCAATAAAGTTGTATTCCGTTTTATTTTATTCAGCATCATTCTTATTTTCCCTGCCGTGTACTGTATCATTAATAGCCGCAGAAATGCGCTGACCTATGCCTGCCTCTCCTGTCCGTCACCCTGCAGGTGGAGGCCGGCTCAACCTGTGCCGTGTTTGGCCTGGGAGCCCTGGGCCTTGCAGCAATCATGGGCTGTAAGACAGCCGGGGCAGCCAGGATCATTGGAGTCGATCTCAACCCTGACAAGTTTAAAACTGCTCGAGAGTTCGGTGCCACAGACGTGGTGAACCCGAAGGACCACAGCAAGCCAATCCAAGAGGTCCTGGTAGAGATGACAGATGGAGGCATGGACTACTCGTTTGAATGTGTGGGCAACGTGGCAATCATGGTGAGTGGGTAGTGATAATCCCATATTACTGACCAGCTCCATACTAAGTAATTCATCTCTGCGTGCTGAATGAATCATGCTTATCTTTCATGGGTCATAAATATGGCTTAACTTACAGAGCTGATGGTAGTATTTTTAGAATAAAGACAATCTTTTGTTATACAACAGGTATACATTTAAATACTTTTATTACATAAATTTACAAGAAACCACAATTTCATTCTTGCCAGGGTGGAAAAAAAGAACAAATTTATGATAAACGCAATGTCCAAATATATTAGGGTGAGGCTGTGGTAGTGGCCAGGTGCTGTTTGGATCAGGTTGACGTGATGCAGTCCTGATATTGTCTCTTGGTGGCAGAGGGCAGCCCTGGAGGCCTGCCACAAAGGATGGGGCACCAGCGTAATCATCGGGGTGGCAGCAGCCGGGCAAGAGATCTCCACCCGGCCCTTCCAGCTGGTGACCGGACGCACCTGGAAAGGCACTGCTTTTGGAGGTAACAAGTTAGATGCTGTGAGAATGATTTGTTCTGAGACGCTGACATGAGGAGGCTCCTAATTCAACACAGTCTGACAGGTGATTCAAGATAAAGATCGTTTAAAAGCATTGCAACTAATAACTGTGTCCAAAATAAACACTCAGTAGTTTACTCTATAGTGAGCAGCAAATTGAATACATTTACTCAAGTACTGTACTGAAGTACAATTTTGAGGTATTTTACTTGAGCATTTCCATTTTATGTTACTTTACACTTCTCCACTACATCCCAGAGGCAAATATTGCACTTTTTACTCCATTTATTCTGACAGCTTTCGTTACTGGCTACTTTGCAGATTATTAATACAAAATATAACCAACTAATAAATGATGTATGTATGATGTATTTTTATGGATTAAGCTAACCAGCAGTGTATAAAGCAGTTAAAATAGCTCCACCTTTACCAGCTGCAACATTAGCGATGCTTACACACAAATGCATCAATATTCACAATCCAATGATATAATATACATTATTCTTAAATGGGCCATTCTACATAAAGATTACTTCAAGTGTACTTTAATACTTATGTACTTTTACACTTCTTCCACCACTGCTTATTAATCGTCATTTTGCATCATCACTGACTGGCAGTTCCACACAACTGTAACTTTCACATCTATAAAGTATGACGCATTGCATTGTGGGATTGTTACTGGAACGTACCGCACATGCCATGCACACACTTTTTTTTTTTTGTTAAAGATGGTGAACGCGCTGAACATTGTACCTGCTCAACCATCAACGCTGTAGCGTCGTCACTGTGAGCATGTTAGCGTTGTTGGCGTTGGCATTTGGCTCAAAGCACAGCTGTGTCTAAGTACAGCCTCACAGAGCTGCTAGCATGTCTGTGCACTCGCGGCCTTTCTTCACGCTGGGTGTCGGGCTACGCTTGATTAAAACGAATAAAACTGTGTGGACCGAAATTCCAAACAGAAACTTACTGATACAGTAAAAGCAGATAAAGCCTCATACCGGGGCCTTTCTGAGAACCCAGCTCTCATACAGGGGCACATAATGAGCACATACTGCACAGAGCAAACTAATGATTCATTTTCTACAATAAATGCTTTGTGACTGGATTGAAGCCAGGCTGTTGCACAAGCCTTTACTCGTTGTACTGAGGAAAAAAAAAAAGCGTGGGTGTAGATTTAGTGCAATTATTCTTCTTTTTTTTCACTTTTGTGGAAGCTCAGTTGTGTAACTTCTATGAACTGGATATTTTGTTGGCTTTTTCACGTGTACAAACATCTCACTCTTTTAAAACAAAATGAGGCTCTATTGTAATATGAAAGGACTCAGGGCTCATTTTTCACCGACACATCAGTTCTGCTCACATTCACGTACACACACCAGTACTGTGCAAACATAACTTTTTCTGATACGTGAGGGAGGACAAAGTATTCTGCCCTGCCCACAGCCTGTCAGTAACTTTGTTCACCTAAAAGTACAGACAAAAAAACACTTTGTGCTTCTTTCCTCTACTAAATCAGTTCATCTAAACTTTTCCCAGGATACAAGAGTGTGGACAGTGTTCCCAAACTGGTGGAGGAGTACATGAACAAGAAGCTCAAAGTCGATGAATTTGTGACGCACACCCTGCCCTTTGAGAAGATCACCGACGGTTTTGATCTCATGCACGCTGGGAAATGGTAAGCCTCGACTTAAAGATGCATTTTGAAGTTATCTGTCGTGTTAATGTGCGTGGTGGTCTCGTGTCCCTCTGGGTTTTGTCTGCTAAAGACGCCATGCGTCACTGCTGCCCTCTGTTGAGGACAAAGCTCAGATGTGATGAGGCCTGCGAGACAGGACTTTCTCATAATTTGCACTGTGAATTCAGTCAGCGATGTATAATGTGATATCCATAATCGAATCCCCATTTTCATCTTTCAGCATTCGCGTCGTGCTTCAGTTCTAGATGCAGAGGAGCACAGAAGAAAACCATGATCTCACTCCATGTTTACCCTGCTCAGTTTAATAAATAATCTTTCAATTCCCCGTTCAAGTCTGTTTTATTTGAACAATGCACAGTCAGACACCTCTTTGATCAGTGTTTCCCCCCCTGAAGGAACACACATACACAGAGAGAAAAGGCTGTGTGAAGGAAAAAACAGAAGAATCAAAACAAGATTATTCAGAAATATTCTGAAATGTTCTTTGATCTAGACTGCATGAATAACAAGGTGGTACAACGGCAAACAAGCAGATGGCATCAGTGTTGGAAGGTTGTTAATCGATAAGGATTTTCGAGCGGTCCTTTTCAGCAGCAGCATGGACATCGCGGCCTGAAGACACTGCACATAAAGTCACACTAGCCTGCTCATACACTTGCAAAATATGCTTTGATTATTCTCCCTGTAGGATTTGAGTACAAGGTTGGTTTTAATCGAACCGTCCCATAACTTTTCACTGTAAATGTAAGAGTCTCTCCGAGCTTGGGCGATGCACTTTCGTTTCCAAAATGTTGACTCAAACTGGAAACAACTCGAGAGGATTACCGCGACGCCTTCTGCTCGGCTGTGCCATACTTAGTTAGGCAAAACACGTCCGGAACCATGTTTCCCAACAGCTCGGCTCATGCTCCGCGGTGGAAACCCAGGAGCAGAAAGTCATTCGTGCTCCTCGTGTATTTCTGTGGCGATGAAGACCGGTCTGATGTCCGTGAGGCAAACAGATGAAGGATTCTTGTGCAAGGACAATGAGGACGCGTAATAATGGAACGGACGGCTCAAAGGACTGTGGGCCTTTTAGCTTGATGGGGTTAATTCACCTCAAACTAGTTTGGATTTTTAACAGGCCTTTTTCAAAGCACACATTTTGACTTGTCACATGCAGCCATGATTCATGTCATTACAGTATTTTACGATTTATTTGGCTTTATCGAATGAGGTAACACATCATCACCTAGCAGCGAGTTTATCAGAGCATCACAACATGCATGTTAATGCAGTAAATCCTGCATTGATGCAAGGCAGTATAATGACTGAGACTTCACTGCATTAGTTACATTTTTCTGTTCTGTTATTACAGACACATAACAGGTGTTTCTACTTCGGTTTATGATTGAACAAACAAGATAATTCGGACAGAGCTGGGCGAGCTGTTTTCAGTCTTCATACTTAGCTAACTGTGTGCAGCTTCATATTTACTGCACCGACATCAGTCTTCTTGTATATCTCCACCAGAGAGCGAATAAGTACATTTCCCAAAATGTTGATCGATTCCTTTAATCATCTAAAAACAACAGTGAGCTGAAGTAATACCGTAAGGCTGGGAAACATATAACATTAAAGCACATTTTACACGACTGTAACAGACACTTAGTACATTGCACATTGATGGACAAAAAAAAAAAAGACAAAGAAATGTATGGCAGCAGTGATGAACGATGTTGCAATGCTGTTCACTAGGGTCGTTGAAATAAGGAGAAATGCTTGCAAACATGTTAGATTCATTCAGCGTGATCTGTATTTTTAGTAACAGGCATTGGAACTTGTGCTAATATGAGGCGCCTGCATCGTGAGGACTTAGTGTTTGTCACTTTGTGTGCAAGTACAGCATACTGTGTTTAAAGTTAAGAATGTGGCAAGTCAGTTTGGCTCACTTTTACACACTGAAGTTGGAAATTACACCTGTGGTTTTTCTGCTGTGACAAGTGGAAATGGCTGCCATAAAAATAACCTACTCAGATTTGTATCATTGTTCACTGATGTGCTATGGCGGTCCTAAACATCACATTTCTGCTGAATCACAGGTGTAGGCAGTTGAACTGAACCACCATTTATCAAAACAACTACCACCAACTTGGTTCCATGGCATGAATTATCTTGTGTTAGTCACTGCAGACTAAATTGGTAAAGTTTTGAATGAAGTCATGTTTATAGAAGAACACAGAGAACCTTCATTGTACCTTTACGAAGTTAAACGTTACTGATATAGTCACATTAAGTAAATCAACAGTGTCAAAATCAAATCTCAAATGCAGTTTAGACTATCATTGTACTCCACTGAGTTTAAGGCTAACAGGTACCCAGATAATCATTTCCAGTAATAAAAGGCTGGTGCATTAAACCACTTTTGGGATTTAGATCACCAATTTATTTAAAGACAAACTCACCCACACAGAGCTACAGAAGAGTCATTTATTACTCCATTAGAAGAAATACAAAGATGGCAGAGAAACTGTGACCACATTAGTCCTCTGAAAATGTAGAAATAATGAATGCTGCTCACACCAGGAGAATCCCCACATCAAGGTAAATGGTGACTGTCGAGATAAGGGGAAACATCGGTTAACGTGCCTTCGAGACACCCGGCAAGTTTTAATTCATAGATTCACACATTAAGGCTCAATTTGCTACACCAGGGCTATTGGAGACACGAGTATTCCTTCAAAGCAGGATTAACAAGTTCAGCACTTTGAGCTCAATGTCATTATTCTCATTCTGGATATCTATATAGACGCTGCGGTTGCGTCACAAATCTCCTAGCAACCACGGCTGACGTCCTCTACTGGAAAACTGACTGTGCACTAATAATAGCCACATTCATCGAGTTAGAGTGCTTCTACTGGACATGTCAACAGGTAAATAAGACAGTGATAAGTGACCTGGTACCGTGATTAGCAAGCCAACAGGCGGGCATGAAGCAATAAATCAACTGATTATTGATTATTTTCCTTTCAAAACTGTTACAGAAATGAGTTTGGGACACTTAGGAAATATGCTTATTTTGCTTTCTTGGTGAGAGTTGGATGA
>NTHP01000037.1:98881-126791 GCA_003416845.1 Oplegnathus fasciatus
GATTAAACAAACAAGATATAATGAGTTAACTGCTGAGCTGTCGAGGAGCTGGTTGGAAATTCCTTTTTTTAAACTTTGGACAGCGTTTCCCCCTGCTCTCAGTCTCCTGGTTGTAGCGACATGTTGAAGGGACAGATATGAGAGTGGTACTGATCTTCTCAGTGTGTAGTTCCTAAAATACCAAACTACACCCTTAAATACATGTCTGCTGTTAAACTCTGTTGCATAAGAACTGAAGATATCCAATATGGCTGCCAGAGGATGTTTTTTTTTTTGCCTGAAATCTAAACTTAAATTAAGATATTAAGAATTTTGGCCTGGTGGTATTTTCTACAAGTTTTGAGTTGTTAGTTGTTGAGGTCGTGAGACTTGTTGATCCAGTTTCTTGGAACCCTACTCTGTCTCTAGTATTGCTGATTCTTTTCCATCCATCTCTGGGAAATTCATATGAAGTCTGATTAAGTTAGCAGAGGCTGAGAGAAAAGAAGCAAAGCATGGGGTGCTAGTTAGATTTGCCCTGAGCTCCACACACCACAGACAACAACTAGCCAGCCAGTACAAACTCTGGGTGATACGACCCAGAGGTCAGAACAGGCCTGATGTCAAGCCCGACCACTAAGCAAAACCAAAACCTAATAAATACTTTCATATTTCCTTCAGAGGATACAGTTTTCACTAACAAAGCGATCCACATTTGATATAAGACACATTCAAGTACTTCCATTTAATTTGAGGAACCGATATTTAATTCAAAGAACAATGAGAGCCACAGTTAAACTGAGCTCTGGGAGTGGTGCCTCTTGTTTGAGATGCGTGCGTGAGTGTGTATGTGTGTGTTTGTGTGTGTGTGTCTGAGACCCAGAGGTGCTGGGTGTCTGTGTCCGGAAAGTCCAGTCCTTGGTGCGTTCAGTTCCAGCCTACACTTGGCTCAGGAAATGAGCGCGACCGTTGTCCTCCGGGCGGCGGGTGAGGATCTCGCAGCCGGTCTCCGTCACCAGCAGGGTGTGTTCGAACTGAGCCGAGCGCTTCCCGTCTCTGGTCACCGCCGTCCAGCCGTCGGGCCACGTCTCGTCTTGCCAGCCACCTGAGACATTACGCACAGACACACACGGCTTTGGCTTACACACCATCAATTAAACAGAGTTGTAGAAACAAAACACGTCTGGCACTGACTCACTGGACACCTGTGAGGTATAAGGTGTTTTTTAAGGTTGTAATGACCCGTTTTAAAGCATGACTGGGTCTGCTGCAATTTAACCCCTTGTGAGCCAGGTAGCCGCCTCAAATCCTCATTCTTTAAGTCTAGGTTTGAGTGTAAAAGTGACCAAGTGTTTAGCTCTGAATACCACACCTGAGGCAATTTTACAAACTCGCTTTAAGTTTTTACTTGTTGCTGTTCTAAGAAATCCCCGTATCTCCAAATTTGGTCAGATAGTCTGAAGGATAAAGTGCTCCTTTATAGGTTGAGAAAATTCTCCAACTTCTAAAGCCAAATAAACAATTTAAAACCGTAATGGATTATCTGAAAAATACATTGTGGCAAAGCTGAAAACATTTTTCTTAGCTTATGAAAAGTTGACATTTTGGAGATTCATGGTTTTCTCAGCACAGTGATGTTTTAGTCAGAGACAGTATTTTACCCTCTATTCTTGTCTTACTGTCTCGTGACTGCGATATTTGTTTTATATAATTGTTACAACATTGAAAATTGTTTAATTAAAGGCAATTATGTTATATTTAGACCAATTCATAATATTATAATTATCTTTATTGTTGTTCACGATTCATACAAAAGGCAGCCACACTCACCTTCACATATCATGGGCTCAATGGTGAACACATGGCCAGGCTTCATAACTCCAACTGCTTTGTTTTCTGGGAAAGGAATGAATACAGAAATCATCCTCGTGTAGGAGAACATGTACGAAATTCAATGGTAACTTTCAGAGATTTAAAACATGTACGCCGGCAGGTAATGTGACAACTCACTGGCATAATGCGGCACATTAGGAGCGGTGTGGAAAAGTCTGTGGATGCCGTGGCCACAGTAGCTCCGCACCACAGAGAAGCCGTTGGCCTGGGCGTGCTTCTGGATGATGTTACCTAACTCTCTATAGCGAATGCCAGGCTTCACTGTAAGCAAAAAAAAAAAAAGAAAGTAAGCATGAGGGTTATAGGCCTTGGAAAAATTAACCGTAATTTATAGTCTGATAAATACTGGAATTCTGAGATCGATATTGATATTTGAGCGTTTAAAAACCAACATTTTTGATTAAATTTAATTTGGTTATTAAAGAATCATGACCACAATATGTAGTGAGGGGGACGTTTTACAGATGAAATTAACTTCAAACTCTGAAATGACAAAAACAACCTCACTTCAAGGTCGCTGCTCTGGAGATTTCAATCATACCATACAATTTTCCAATTTGCTCAGTCTTCATGGAAATGGAAATGTTAATTTTTTTTCTTTATTCTGAGCACTTAAAAGAACTTTGTGTCCATGTTAGCTTAAAAGATGAGATTCAAAGTTCATTGTTGACCTTACAAACAGGTCAGTAAGAGAAATATACGGTTAAGAATGAACATTCAAGAACAACAACTTTCTCTCAAATGTCAGTGCTCTCTGGTGGACAAACTATATAATGGCAAACATATTTTAGGCTTTTCTGTACTGTAGTTTCTTCTTCAGCACATATGCTGATACCGATATCTGATATACCCCCCAGCCCAACAGCCATATGATGTATGACTGGACAAAAGTCTAAACAAAGTGTGGTAGTGCAGTATACTGTATGCACACAACATCGGTAAAGTTTAAGAAAATGAAGCTGGAACTCCTACCAGAGTCGATGGCTTGCATAAGGCATTCATATGTGGTCTGAACCAGTTTCTTCGCTTCTTCATCCACCTCTCCGACATAGAAGGTTTCATTGAGGTCACCATGGAAACCGTTGTGGTAGACGGTGATGTCCACTGGGTAAAAGTAAGACAATGAGTGTGTCAGAGCCACTGTGTTACGTGACAAAGTAGATTCTATCATGAATAACACAAAGAAAGTACTGTTATGATAAATGAAACAGAATGGGTATTGGGTGAACATGGATTTTTATAAAATATCGACCTATTTGCAAGGCCAAACAAAACGTCCCTTTTTTAAAATTGCTGATGAAATTGGAATTGCTAGTGGGCAAACTGGGACTGTTCCCACTTAAGGAGAAATATAGCGAGCAGAGAATGCGACTAGCAAATCCCCACTGGTAAAGGTTAATGAAACAATTTGTCTTGTCGGACCACGCAGCGAGAGATGAGTTGCTGGCAAGTACTCCATCAGACGCTCTGAGGGGAGTGGCGGATAGAAGACATCGCCTTTGCAGAAATATTCATAAAGAGGCTAAAATTGGCCAAACTCCCGCTGACTAAATTTTAGGATGCTGGTACAACCATTTGTCATGGGGAAGAATCTTTTTTCCACCCACTCTGTCTTATGAAACATCTCCCTGCATCCAAACTTAGCTTGACTATTCCTTGGACTTGGTTTGACGTTGTAAATATGACAATAGTAAGAAAATTTGGGTGTTTAACATTGACCTTTCCTTAAATTTTTTAAGTCAAGAAAGTCACAAAAAATGTGGTACTTTAACTCCAAACTCATTTATTTTCGGCCAATTTTAACAAATAATAAGATAAAATAGTAAATCAGTCACAGATATGAGAAAAACAACTGTTAGAAGCTGGCGTTAGCGTCCCAAAATCATGTAATGTGTAGTGCAATGAGCATACCGTTGAGGATATCTCCTTCCTGTAGTAGTCTTCTGTCTGGGATACCATGGCAGATGACTTCATTGACAGATGTGCAGCAGGATTTGGGGAAGTTGTAGTAGTTGAGAGGGGAGGGGTAGCAGTTCCTCGCTGTACAAGCCTGAACAGACAAAGCATGTTGGTTATAGAGATAGCAGGGAAGCAACAAGTGAGGAAGACAAGAAATGGTTATATGTAATGAAGATGAGTGACCCCTTTCCCCTCATGTGGCTGCCTTACAGCTTTATGCTGATGTCTGTATCTGTACACAGTGTGTGTTTAAGTGTAGCTGTAGTGTGTTGAATGTCTTAGATAAGTCGGACATGACAGTGCTTCTGCCTTCAAGTTGTAAAAATGTGGCTAAAAAAAAAACAATACAGTTTGCTAAACACTGTTTGCCCATAAGGAAAAACGGGGATGACCATGTACTATTATCCAAGTGTGAAGTCTTGCATTTGTATAGGACAGCTCTTCAGAAAATGTTCACAACATATTGTGTGTTTGTGTGAAGGCTATTTTTAGTAAGAGAGGACACAACATCCCAGCCTTTACGACTTGTGTATATATACCAGATGCACAGCGTGGTCGATTTCTTCTGTTGTAACACCCGGCTTCACCATCATGGCTGCAATGTCCAGGACTTCTCGTGCCAGCTGCAAATAACAGACATGTCAAAACCAAAATGCACTGAACGGAAAGCTAACAATACAAACCACGGTGACCGCAACATGACGCCGTTTTTGTTACCTTGCACACTATTCTCATGCCTTCAATGTCCTCGGGAGAAAGGATCTTGATCTGTGACGTCCCCTTCAGAAACTGCTCAGACTCAGATATCCCTGTGTGAAGGAAACAAAGAGACAACTGCAATCACTCACAAGTCAATACTCAGTGAAGCTGATGAGCTGACTCAAACAGGACCTTGCAAAGCGGCTGTCGTAAGTCTATCAATTTTTAGATGCAGCATCAACTCGGACCATCACAGCTGGATCTACATCCTCCCAATTGATTTTGCTTAACATCATAAGTGACAGTTGGCTATAAACCATCTGGTAGTGAGAAAGCATAAGGCATCATCATCCTTACTGTAGCTTTGCATCCAGCCCTTGTATTCACCCCTCACATCTGCAGCCAAAACCTACTCTCTTCAACATAAGCCAAGCCTACACTCAACAGTAGCCATGCCTAAAGTCTAACACTGGGTTGAGCTAAATAACAAAATTTCAATTATCATACTTAAGTCAGTGTTTGGCTTTGTTGATATTGCTCAGCCGTTCTTGTGATGTAAAATCTTTATTGTGTTAAATTTGAACATAACAAGTAATATGACTGGTTGATTTCCAACCAGTGAACAAATGTGAAAAGAAAAAAAGGGACTTAAATAATTTCACGATTTTGTTTTGTTTTCTTTTAAATTTGCATAAATTCCACCTCTACAGAGTGTAAAGTACTTCTCAAAATGACCAGAAAAAGTAAAGGACTGCCTTTTTGTCTGATTTTGTGTCACAGTTGGGGAACTTGTGCTTAAGGATTGCTCTAGGGGTGAAATGCCTTTTTCTAATGGTTTATTAATGTCATACTTTTAATATTTACGCTTTTTAAACTCTGTTTCTTCTCATTTGTGTCAACCTGTTATTTTATATATATTTTTTTTTATGAGTATAATCTGAATACATTACCTACTGTATATGTCAAAAGTTCTTTTGTCATGACATTCTTTCAACTTAAATCCCACACAAACATAAAAGCGACTTGCGGTGCTAGGGTACTACTGATAACTAGCTGCTCCTGCGGAGAATAAGCTACAGCATCAGCACCTGAGCAGAGGCAGACTCTAATGACACTCACACTGTCGACTCAGAGGAACAGAGCAGGACTGTTACTGTTACATGGAGAGGAACAGAAGCACAGGTGTCAGTGCAGTCAGCTTGGCAACAAATTAGACTACCTGCAATTCATCTAAAGGTTAAACAAGATCATAACGTTATTCTAGGACTGAAACGCACATTAGGACAGTATCTCAGAACATGTTGGTCAAAGCACTGGAGTCATCAACAATTCGCTGATTTATAATTTATTAACTCAACAAGATGATTGCTGAATGAACATGAACAGTTGCCTAGCAACACGGACTTTAGACAGGTTTGTGTACAAGTCAAATACAGCCCTCCTTTTGACCCGAAGAGCCTACAGTGTGAGTGCAACAATCAATTGGACTTACTTACGCTTTGATAGAGCTGCTCAGAGAAGAAGCAAAGCATGAGAAAATCATAGTGTGCACATTAGAATGTCTTCATAATGGCAAGACCCACTTCCTTATAGGTTTATTAGTGGTAATAATCTCCATTTTATATTTTATTAAAAAGACAGCTCCAGATTTGACTTCAGCTCAAAAACAGTGCTGCTTTAAAAAAAACATCAGCCTGTAACAATTGTGCCCCAGTCCCAGCCCATCACAGGAGAATGAAAGGAGACTGTAACCATGACTACCTGAGTATGGATCTATGCAGTTAGATGACAAGGATGTAGAGGTTGCCATGGTTGCACAATGAATGGCTTGCCCAGAGAAATAGACGTAAATAAGCCAGGTTACAATTATAGGTGACTGATAACTAACACAAAAGAAGAAAACTGGTCATAAAAACACAGTGTGACAGCAGACCTGCCAGCAGGTTTACTTTCCCTGCAATCAATCGAAAGGCAATGGTGGCAAGAGATCATAGTGAGAGATTATCAGGCTGTTTAACAGGGAGCAGAATCCAGTCCAGTTTAAGGTTTAACATATCAGCTTTGAAAGAAATGTCATTAGGAGGTACCCAAAAATAAAATGTAATGATTCCTAAGTGTTAATACACCAAAAGAGGAACTGAGGAACTGCATAAAATTATCCTCAGAAATCTATTTGTACAAAAGCCCCATTGAGCAATGTTTTTCATGGTAATACTGAATCAAATTAACTCCAGACACTTGCTCAAACCACATAATAAAGGTTCAAATGCATGAACTCATTGCAGACAGCTGTTTGGGAGTGACAACACCACATTATGTCATGTTTGTGCTTTTGTTTTTTTCGTAAGTTTTCTTTTTAGAGGACAACTATGATAAAACAGCTGTACCGTGTTCACTTCAGTTAAATGAAGAACAAACCTATGACAAAGCTGTGTTTAAGAACTTAGTAGTGAGCAAATTTTCCAACAAGAGCTGGTCTTGTTCTTCATTAAGTTGTCTGTCTTCAGCCTATAGCAGTGCAGATGCTCAGACTATCCTGTTTGTTTAGAGTTCTTTAGCCAACAGCACAAGACATCAGCTTATCTGTGTATTCATGCAATAAGTTATATAAAACACATGCATGGATGAGCGCTTTGTCCACACTATTGTAACACACTGAGGCAGGCCTTCAACAGCTTGCAACTCAGAATGTCCACTCACGCGTTCTCAAATCTATGCCATCAATGGCTAACTGTTATGTTGAAGTAATCTAAAAAAATCTGCAGATCTCAGAGGTGTCACTCTTTAGAAAGTTGACTGGTTTTTAATCAGGACTGCAGAAAACCCCTCATCTTCCACCGATATAGCGATGACCCTATTAGATATACTGGATAAACACCTGGATTTATATTTATAGTTAATAGTAGGGGTGGGCGAAAAAAAATCTATTCACATAGGAATCACAATTCTGATCTTCTACGATTCTGAATCGATCCACATACATGCCAAAAATCGATTTTTGTAATAATGTTAGTTAATAACGTTTTGTTGATGAACGAAACAGGCAGAACTCAACCACGAGGGCACAGCGCAGCACCCGGTTGTTCATTTTCAAAAAAGGCAAGCGTTTGGGCTCATTTTGGATTTAATTACTTAATATTTAGCTCTGCAAGACAAAAGCAAAGTGCTTTAAGAATACTTTGGACCCCATCGCCTACAGACTAATATTAGCAGAGTGGAGTACCGACCAGCACACACTGCAGCACTTTACAAAACTTCAACCAACTCTGGTGGGGTGAAGAAAATAACTGTCCATAGTCTGTTTTATTTCAAAATCTGCTGCCGTACAGCATTTTGGATAAAAATTGCTTTCCCCGGTACAAACGTTGCAGCAGACAGGCTGTTCTCCACTGCTGGTGACATAACAACAACACAACGGAGCACTCTGCTTTTCCCCCCCCTTTACTCCAGAACACACACACACACCAACTTCTGTTTTTACAAAAAAACATTTAACCAGTGATGTTGGTCAGTAAATTACACTTCCATTTCATTATTTTCATACAGGCAGAAGACTTTAAGATGCTTCCAAGTTAATGCAGTCAAGTTAAGTAAATAACTTTAAAAAATAACTTAACTGTAATGTTTCATTTGCAGCTCAGTGGGCAAAGGACAGGAGTTAATGATTTGGCACACAGTGCACTGGAGTAAGAGACAAAATATAGTGCCGCCCTTTCTTTTTATTGAATCAAGTATTGTTTTAAATTGAGATTCGATTCTGAATCGAATCAGGACACCAAGAATCAGAATCAAATTGTGAGATTGCCCCTTCTAGATAACAGGTAAATTACATGAGGTACCAGTTTATCTGTTTTCCCCACTCTGAAGGTGAATTGTAGAGCAATGTGCTCACTGGATGGCAATTCTTTTTTCTGCTCTTTTTCTATCCATCATTAGCACACAACTGAAATCTTGCTGCATAACAAGACAGAGCAGCAGTTAAACAGCTCCAGTCATTACATCCCACAGTATGAAAGTATTGGACAAAATAAGGAAAATACTAATGATTTTTACTGTTATTAGAACCTTACCATTAGTGGTGCTAAAATGACAGTTTGTCCCGAGGGTCATTAAAATCAAAAGCACTGATCTCTGCACAAGCATCAATCAGCTCAGTAAATTCTACGGTAATCAGAGCAATACATTTGATATTTATTCTGCAAATGGACATTCTGGCCAGAGGTGGAACTAGAGTCAAGACTGAGGGGTAACTAAAATGATTAATAATCGTCCTCTGGGAACCAGGAATAAACCTGACAAATTTAATGACAATCTGTCCAGCAGTTGTTGAGGTTGCTCTGAAGCACAGCACTGGACAGACAGACAAACAGATGGATGAACAGACTGCCCAACACCATCATTCTTAGGTCCTGCAGCTAGCGGGGCAAAACACACCATAAGCACTGCAGTGTGAATGTTGTGGGGCAACTTTGCCGGTATATGATAGTACTGGGTGATTGTAACTGCGTGTTTTGCACTTTTAAAAAAGACAAACTGTGTCTCATATATTTCCTTAAGAAAGAAGCATGGTTACCTCTGGGATGATCAGAATAGTCAGGTCTTTGGATGTCACCAGGCACGGGCCTCATGGGAGTCTACACCAGGGACCGAGGAGAGGACAGAGATGTTACATCATCAATCAAAATCAATTCACATGAATCAGCAAAGATATAGGAAAATACTTGAAGCAAGCCAGATTCATTTCTACATTTTCCGTCGCTCTCTGTTGTCTGTCTTCTTGTTCTTTTTTCTCCAGTGTTGTCCTCTATCCTTTCTGGGAGGCACTTAAGTGTTACAAAATTGTTTTGACACATTCAAAACAAATACGCACCAACAGGTTATCAGTATCTGGCCCTGCTTTGGATTTCTCTATGGTTTAAAATGCATGGTGTGTTGAGTAGCGGTGTAGAAGGAGTTAATGCGATGTTTGAAGCCTGAAACCTTCAGCTAACAGAGAGCAGACTTCTGTCACAAAGGGGCGGTTGACATTCAGCTGTTAGTGTTGAATGAAAAGAAAAATGGTAACAAAATGTGCATGTCTGCACTTGAGCCTTCTTTCCATTTTTCATTTAATGAATCATACATGGCAAAATATATGAAATTATACCGTTTTTTAAAAGAAATAATGTACCAGTGGGTAGTGAGGGCGTAGTTTTCCTGTGTAGCGGTAGCCTGGCCATGGGTCTGTGTTGATGTCCTTCTCCACACAGTTCTTAGATTCATTCTGGTTCTTGTCCTCCTCTGATAAAACACAGCACAAGATCTCTGAAGCATCTGGCACCACTGTGTTAGTTCACAGTCAAAGGACATCATCTGTTCTTGACTTTTGTAACAAGCTCTAATGGAACACCATGCAAAGGTTCAGTTGTTGGTGTCTAAAACCTCAGCTTGTCTATCATCAGTACTGTTAACCAAAATAACACAATAGTCCCAACACAGAACTTGACGTTAACTAAGTACAGAACGACAGTGATCAGTAATACATACTTGCTTTTTTGTGCAGCAACTTGTGAGACACCCAGCTCCCTTTGAAACATTCCTGAAAAAGAAAACGCAGAAAAAAACTCTAAATGAGGATGTACAACGACAGAAAGACGGGTCAATGCATTTTTATTACTGATTCAGTGCGAATTGTGCTCAATAGTACACTTGGCTTATGTCTGGCAGTCACATGCATGGTCACTGATTTTGTGCTGATGCAACCCAACTAAAAAAAACAACTCTACTTGGTTGCACACTGTGACAGATAATGCACCACAGGAAGTGGGACCATAACCGTAGAGGTGGAGACTTTCCCAAATATGTCTCTGTGTGTATCCTTGACACAATCACTCCACTTTTTATTGCCAATTCCAATGTGTATGTCCAGTGTTTGTGCCTTAATTGGACAGTTAATAGCACACAGAGACAGGGGACGGGGTTAGGTTGCACAACCAAATCTGCAATCACAGCAAAGACCTCTAGGGTCAAATACCATGGCACCATAAGATAATTTTAACTGTCACCCCACCAAGTACTTATAAAGCTTTTGACTCAAAGAACATTGCATTAGATCTACTCAAAACAGAGCCCTTCTGCATTGATGTAGTAATGTTTAATGCTTTATTGGCAGAGACTTTTTCCAATGTGGTGTGTGCTGCAAGGCAACTTTGCCACAGAGCAGCATCACAAACTTTATCAACTCACACCACTTATTACAAGCCCTCTAACTATTTAGGTGAAAGATAACTGTAGTGACAATGGGCCTGTCAGTACTACAAGTTGTCTGCTGTTCATAAGAAATGCTCAGCTTAACATCTGTATACTAAGTGCAGAGTAGTTTCTATTAATCCCTTAAGGGCCATTGTTAACATTCAGCCAAGTATGATGTCCTGTCGATATTAAAGCCATGTTTTAAACTGACAGATTTGTGAGTGGGGTCTGGTCTCGCAGGAAAGAAAGCAGCAGGATCAAACATCGTGGCCCCAAGTGATCTGTCACGCAACATTACCTCTGTAGCACTTTACAACTCAATGCTCATTACTTGCAGTCTATTTCATTACTAGAATACCTGGTTCCTATATAAAGTACACCGTTTCTACAGTTTTATGCTGTCAGCAAAAGAACTTCACACTACAGGCTTTTTATTTTCACCAGGGACGTTATATCACTTTAGCTAACCGGCCAACAGTTAGCTAGCTAAACGTTTTCCCTCGGCCTAACGTTACTGTTACAGAGATATCAGTTACAATCACTGACTGCATTATTTAACCCCATAGCAATCTATATAACATTACACAGCTAAAAAGCATTCGTTAATGTTAAGCAAATGCGTTATTAGCGGTTTACCAAGCACCTACACATGACTACCTAGCTTGACAGTTAGCAGCCTCGTGATAAGACACCGGGCCTTGGTGTGTGGCTACAGCCGACGTTTAAGCTGGACAGAGGCGAGAAAGCAGCAGTACCTGTGAACAGAAATAGGAGCCTTGAATACCAAGCTTGATACATGTGGGACACTGAAGTTTGGCGTCCTTGCTGCAGCCCTCTGTCTCACACTCCCTTCTAGCCTCGGTGCTCGCCATGCCTTCGTCTGCAGGAGGGGTGGAGTCGCACAGAAGCGACCAGCCAGCGACGGTACACAGCGCATGTCTGCAGCGGGGCCGTCACGTTGCGCAGCTCGGGTCCAATCAACAGAAACTTTCCTAACAGAGATTTGTAAGATGGCGACCGCCGAACCGGTGAGCACTCTCTCTAAAGAATATATCAAAACATATTGGGGGGCCTGTTGCTGTAATTACAGGGCGATATCACACTAAAAGTTTATGTACAACTTTAAAAGTTAGTCCTCAAAAGGATATTGACCGTTGTTACAATCACACGTGTTGTTTTGAATAGTTTGAAGTTTGTCTTCTCTGCCACGACCTAAGCGTAGAAGAGGAATGCTTGTGTGTGGAGATCTCCCAACTTTAAGGCTGACGTTATAGCTAACCGACGTGCCGTTCACCTTTGCGACGAGAAGCACACAAAGTTCCATTACAAAATTAGTTAGTTTGCCATTGCTTAGTTTTAACCGCAATAGTACATACACGAGTAACAATTATTCATAACAGGTGTGATTATTATGAACTACCAGGAAATTCGGCATGTAAAATAATCCACTAAATACAAATAGCAGTTTGTTTTTGTGGCTCAAACGGTTGTAATTGGTTGACAGTGCTCCATGCTGACCTCTACGATGCGACGTTAGTTAGCTAGTTTAGTGGCTGGGGTTAACGTTAACTTTCCTAACGCTAGATAATAGTGGCAGTTGTTAAAGTTGTTTTTTCCCTAATAAACATTATTTGTTGTATGTAATGCATGCCGAATTCAAGAGTGGGTGAAGGGTTCACGTTATAGCGGATACGTTGTACCAAGCAAGTAATTATTATACTGACAGATGGTTATATACTGTTTATATGAATGGAAATTACGTGGTGTTCTTTCTGTTCATCTTGGGAATGAATACGGCCGTGCGTAAGTTAACGATTAAGTCAACACTTTTTAAAGTTACTTACCACCAGTAGTGGGTGGTGTTGGCAGTACAGTTAACTTGCCAAGCTCTAGCTTCACATCACAGTGAAATGTGTACCAGATGTTCATATCGGGTTTCACGAGTGAACGCCTCCGTCACGGAATTTATTTTTACGACAATTCAAGTTTATTTAGAAGATTACTAATCTGGTTTGAGATGAGAAACAACACTATTGTTTTGTCATCTGGGATCCTTTTAAGTGTTCCCTTGTATTATCTTGTACCACCACGGCTGAAGGGTTCACTTATGTAATCAACAGCTGGAAAGTTATTACCAAAGAGATTAGACGCCATTTCTGTGACAGAATCATTTCTCCAGTCTGACCCACACTAGGAAGTATGATCATTTGCACTGGGAATAGAAACCCACTGCCTATTTCCCTTATATGTGTATCTCACATCTACCTAACTGCCTTTTAGGAAACCAACCCAAGTCCACCCCAGCCTGATGAAGATGGAGCTGAGGAGACTGGACAGGAGATTGTGAGCCCAGAGGCCTACATCAAACACCCCCTCCAGAACAAGTGAGGGTCTGCAGTTTCAAAATGTGTTTGAGACAGCCAGGTTAATCAAGGCAATGATTAAGGCTATGATGTAATGTGTATAATGTCTGATTGTCACTTTGTAAAGCAGTACAACCATGTTCACTCTGTGGCATCAAAGAATCAACTTATTTCAGTGCTGCAGAACTTACTGTACTGTATGCTACTATTATGAGCAAGTGGACAAACTAAGTATTTAAAATAATCATCTTGTACACCCACTATATCAGGAACTAGTCATTTCAATGTTGGGGGATAGTTAACGGTGAGAAAATAGAAAGTTTTTGACCATTTTCAGTATTTCCCTTTGCCTTTACAATGGCTGCCAGCATTATTGAACTTACACAATTTGTCAGTTAATCAGTTAAATTAATCACCAACAATAGTGATGGTCGATTAATTTTTAACTTTAGGTAGTTAAATCAAGCCAAAAATCCAGATATTTGTTCCAGCTTCTTAGATGTGAGCAGCTTTTCTCATTTTTATATCACTGTAAATGGAATATCTTTGGGTTTTGTACTGTTGGTAGGAGATTACACTATTATAACACTGTTTTGGACTTTTCATAGAGTAAACAATTAATGAATTAATCAAAGAAATAGTTGACAGATAAATTGGTAATGAAAATGATAGTTTTAGCTGTAATAATTATTTGCCATTTATATTTAAATCAGTTATGTAACATCAAGCTTTACTATGGACTGCCAGTAATCATCATGCGTTGCTTTAATTTCCCTGTTGAATTGAGCAGGTTTTGATTGACACAAGTTTGGTCAGAATGTAATTAAAATGAACTAAACAGAGAACAGAGAAATCACATATTTTGACGCTGTTCAGATATCAGTGTCTGATCACCCACTGGCTGCACTGGGCTTTTTCTCCCGGATGTGAGCATGTGAAACTGTATAAATGTGAAGCTGGAAAACCGTACGTGTCATCAACTTCAAAGAAAAGATTTATGCTTCGCACAACTGTGTGATCTCTAGACATAGTTCAAAAACTGAATGACCCTTCCTCCACACAACTGAGTGGACGGCTCATGTGGAAGTGAAAGTGAAGAGACATGAATTGACCATTCACTTAAAAACAGTGAACGCTGTGTTCACCAGGAGGATGCTGAGCAATTTACAGAACTGTCTTTGCACAATGCACGATAACAACATGTCAGAAGACCCAGATAAAAGAACAAAATATTATTTTCTCCAAATTTAAACATGTTCACTTTCCAGATAGATTGAGTAGTTACAAAATCAACATTTTCAACTTGACTTGTACAATTATGTGAAAATAAATATGACTGATTCCATTTTGATAATTTCTTAAATTCTGGGCTTGTTGTAGCAGCTAATTTAATTACATTTAATTACATATATAAAAATGGTGTATAATATTATGATTATCAATATTGTGCCCGTAGTTAGGTTGCCCGTAGTGACTAAGTGGTAAGCAGTGGTACTTGTGGCCCCGGTCCTGTCTGTGTGTTTCCATATTCTTCATGTGTTTTAAGTGGATTTTCTCTCACAGTCCAAACAAATGCAGTCTGCTGGATTGGAGACTTTATTTCCCCACAGTGAGACTGTGATTGTCTGTGATGGTCTGGTGACCTGTCCAGAGTGTTTCACTGTTTTCCTTTCAGTCCATAGTCTGATAGGTTCCATCTCCCTTCTGTGCTGAATACAAATAAGCAACAATTGAATATTTTATATATATTTAAATTCCACAAGGGTATTTATGTCCAAAAGGGTCAAATAGAAAAACCAACAGAAAGCCAGCCAGCTGAAGGAAAAGTTGGACCCTAAACACTTATGTGGTGTTTCGCAGCTCAGTTGTGAGGTTTGAAACATATAAGTTGAAGTCACATGGCGAAATATTCCCACAAATCGACCATTAAAGTGGTGCAAAAGGACTGAAATGCCTTCATTGTTTTTCATGAGTTTGGATAAATTAGTACAGTATATCAGACATAATTTTCCAGTAAGCACAGGTCAAACAACATTAGCCCATGAGCATTCATTCATTTTCTTAACCTGCTTTATTCTTTACAGGATCATGGTGTGCATGAGCCTATCCCAGCATGCACTGGAAGGCTAAGAAACACCCTGTAGAGGCCCATGTAAGGGACTGTACAATATGTGCTGCCTCAGATTATAGCCTATAATCAAACATTCAAGTATTTTACCAGACAAGTTAACAAGGAATACACAAATGTGCCATAAACTGAAGCCTAGCGACTACTGGATTGTCATATTTGCTTATCAGACGTTCTGTTCTGCAAATACAACTCAGAAGAATTTAGTTTGTATCCATTGATTTATTACGTCCTTTTCTGGCATTTATTTGGCCTGCGCTGTCATTTAAAAAACACCTTTCACACCCACCGCCAGACTAGCTGCTTTAATGGCTTTATAATGGTGTCACCAGCCACAGTTTTCTTTATTATTCCTCAACCTAAAGAGCTTAAGGCAGTTGCTGAGCCATAAGAGGATTCAGCATCAAACAAATATGACACAGCGTCACAATTAATTGGACCAAGAGAGTGATGGCTTGATTTACTGAACAGTTTGTGTCGGCAGCATCCAGGTGCATCCATACGCCGCTCATTTGCTCCGGAGCTCAATGGCTTTCGGTTACTTTTGTTTACCTCGCGTTTAATTAGGGGCTTGTTACATTTATGCAAATTCCTTTTTCTGTTTTTCGCCCAACAGATGGTCTCTGTGGTTCTTCAAGAATGACAAGAGCAAAACATGGCAGGCCAACCTGCGACTCATCTCCAAATTTGACACGGTTGAAGATTTCTGGGCGTAAGCAGCAATAAATCTCTCTGAGCCTTTTTGTTTTCCTGTACTTCCATGCAGTCACTGAGCAATAAAACGTCACGACTGTATACTGTTTCTTTGAAATACTGTTAGATCAGCATGTTTTGTTCATGCTGTGCTCTCATTTCAGTCTCTACAACCATATCCAGTTGTCAAGCAACCTCATGTCAGGCTGTGATTACTCCCTTTTTAAGGTACGTTGGATTCATTTACCATTTCTGTAAATATGCAGTGTTGTTTTCTCTCTCTTTCTGATGGCAACACTAAAAGACCCATGTAAAAGGTTATAAAACATCTTCCTTTCAAAGTGGTCCCAAAATTTTGTTTCAAACTGACATCCTTGTGAGAATGATTGGCATCGAATTCCACATGTAATAAAAACATTTTATCAGCAGCTTACTAATGCAGCCAAATTGCAAGAATTTTACACAACAACAGAATCAAATAAAGCTCCTGCAGAACAGAACAATACCTGTACCTCTTGACTACCAACCCAGACCTCATCCACAAAAGAGCTCATTTAACCAGATGATAAAACATGAGAAGCAAGTGTGGAAATTTAGTAAGTTGAGTGGCCGGGGGCGGCTAGCAGCCATTAATTATACTGTGTTTGAGTAGGCGATGATAAAAAGCAATAATCAAATATGCCTGCAGTCTACGATCAGTGTGCTTTTATTGAAATCATTAGCAGGACCACCTGCGGCAAAGACTTACTAGTGAACTTGTATTCCTAGCAGAGGAGTTAGTTCAGATTTAAATTTTACATTTGAAAATGTAGCTTTTTACAACACACTGTTATGTGAGTCAGAATGTTGAGCTTGTGTAGAAGGGGCAGAAATCCAACTTGAGAAAAAGATGTTAACCAAATATTTAACCATCACTGGACCCATGTTGAGTTCTTCCTTTTTAGTATTCCACTTGCAAACTTTTAATCAGATTTAAAGAATTTCTGCTGTGACTATTGAAGAGTTTGAAAATAAGATATATTTCTTGCAGGCAATGTTGAAATCATGTTGAAACCTCATCTTTAAAGGCTGTTTTTGAAGTTTTTAGTGCAGTGGTTCGGGATGCGTATTGACAATTTGAACCATTGCTGCAGGATGGCATTGAACCCATGTGGGAGGACGAGAGGAACAAGCGTGGCGGGCGCTGGCTGATCACGCTCAACAAGCAGCAGAGGAGATTAGACCTGGACCGCTTCTGGTTGGAAACTGTAGGTTCGGCTGCTGCTGTACTTTGTGTCCTGTTCAGTGTTGTTACTCAAATGAGTGACACTGCTCATCATTTCTTAAGCCTTCTACCAAAGTAGTACATTTGTTACCTGCTGGCAGCCATAATTACTTGTACCACTCTATCATTACATTTGTCACACTGCTCAAATGAGTGATCACATCCTCTCACACCTTTTAAAACTGAAGTGAGCCACAGATCAGGTTGTTTTAGTGGCTTCATCATCCTTCTGTGCAACAAAATCTTCTATGATGTCTAAAAGACTGCACTACTGCCTCGACTGTATGCTGAGCTCATGATAAGGGGTCACAACACCGTCAGATGAGAGCAACTGAAAATTGGCTTGCTTGCTGTTAAGTCTGCAGTCCACACAGTGTTGCGGTGAGCTCTCTTGCTGCTCTAAAGGTCACTGACAGTGATACAGACATCTCGCAAGCTATGACTTGTCAGTTAGCAAACAGCACTGACTGTACTGTCAATACTGTGACCGCTGGTCTTCCTGGGCTGAGAGGGATCTCTTTCTTTTTCAGTGACATTCACACTAATTGTTTTACCATATGTTAAGCTGGAAACAAAGCATTTTTTAATGACTGTGGGCAGTTTTAAATCAACAGTTGTTGAGCTGTGATAACTACTGAGTTGTTGTGCAGGGTGATGCCTAACTCTGGTCCAGGACCTGCATGGAAATCGGCCTGAACATTTCAGTTACAGATCTGCTCATAAAATGTGTTACGAGAAGAATATTGAAAACTCAAACTCATCAGATGGTAGGAAGTCTTCTTAGCGACCTATAAGCTCAGGAGGCTGGAGTGCTGCTGAGCAGCGAAGCACTCAGTGCTGCCACTGGTGGCCGGACGCTATGTTGTAGTAATACTAGTGGTTGAAATGTTAATCTCATTTATACTTCCTCTGGCAACCAGTGGCAGCACTACAGGAGCCCTGCGCCATCTTTCATTTTACGTGGTTTGTACTGACTGACAGAAAAGACCTTTTTATTTAAGTTTTTGTTACTTTACAGCCTCCTGGCGGCATTTTTGCTCAGCTTATAGTTTGCTGAGAAGATTTCCTACCATCCAATGAGTTCGTATTTCTGACATTCTTCACATAACAAACGTTATGAGCGTGACTGAAAATGTCCAAGTTCTGGCTGACATCCATGCACCATGATGCATAGTACACAGTTGGTGACAAAGCTAACAATGTCTTATTCTTTAATGAGAATATGGAGGATTTGTTGTTATAGTATAACAATAGCTTCTGTTCCTCTCCATCCCTTCACCAGCTCCTGTGCCTAGTCGGAGAGGCCTTTGACGACTACAGCGATGATGTCTGCGGAGCCGTGGTCAACATCCGCACAAAAGGAGACAAAATAGCCGTCTGGACATCAGACTATGAGAACCGGGAAGCTGTCACACACATAGGGTGAGGCAGGCCTTCAGTATCTGTTGAAGTGTTTGCATTCTTAAATACAGGTGATGGCATTCCCTGCGTCCTCTTACAGTGTCATTTTCCCGTCAACAGGAGAGTTTACAAGGAGCGCTTGGGGCTTCCCATGAAGATGACGATTGGCTACCAGTCTCACGCAGACACAGCTACCAAAAGCGGTTCAACCACCAAGAACAAATTTGTTGTTTGAGAAATGCCCTATGTGCCTCTTTTCATTTACTTGTCTTATTTGTTGTTGGTGCGTATGTTTACTTTGCTGCAAAGACTCTGCGGAATGCAATCCGGAAGACAAAAGTCGATCCAAGACTACATGCCAAATGTTTCCATAACCTGCCCAGGACTTGAACCACAGGGGGAAAAAAACATGGAAAGCAGATGAATCTTCCAAAACACTAACAATGAGAGGTATTAATAGTGGATGAGATTTAGAGTGCTGCATACTCTACTAAAGAAATTTGTGTTGATTTTTCTTTTTAATGGCAGAGAATCCTGAAATGCAAAAAGAAAGTGCATTTCTCTCCCATTTTCTACAGCATCGGTGGTTTGCTGTAATCCTTAATGACATTAAACCCTTTTAATTTATTATTAATTTGCCTGCATATTATTAGATTGCTAGACTTTTGTTTTATGCTCCTTTTTTTTGCCTTGAACTGTTGCACGTAATCAACCTTTTTAAAGTATTTCATGACTCATATTCATTTGAGTGTTAATATAATTAAAACATTGGTTTTGCAATTATTAGTTGTTTAACTGTGTAATACTTATTTTACAACCTGTAATTGGTGCATTCCTTGTTATGAAATGCTTTTTGACGTACAGTGGTGCTGCATTGTAGGATACCGCTGAGGACGTTTATAGTAGACCATCCAATGGTTGGTGGTCCACATTCCCACTGTAAGAATATTATAGAAGAATATTAAAGGGGACACGGCCATTCTCAGGGAAACAGGAAAGTCCTTCCCTCAGCCTCCAAGTAGATTAGGATTCACCATTCACCCTAGCTGATGTGAAAGTGCCAAATTCAAACCCACCCCCACCCCATCATCCTGAGATCCCTTAAAATGTCAGTATAAAAAGAACATTGAAAGAAAAGGTTACTTTGGGCAACATGGCTTCCTATCTCAGTTCATTGCCACCTTTAAAAATGTCACTTCAACATGACAAATGTCATCACATTCTCAAGGATCGGCATTCTTTAAGCCAGCGGGCGAAGCATCAACAACTAGATCCATCTTGATCTGATGAAGCGTTAAGTGACTGGAGAAGCTTCATTAAGTCCTTGTTGAAGTTATGGCATGCTTGTGTTAGTAACCTTTAAAGGCCACCTGATCTATCATGTAAGATCCTTTGCAAGCACGTACCTACATGATAAACACAGTAATGTAAATGTATGTATGAACCTTTCCAGAGCAGACATCACAAAGTGCCTCGCAATGAAAGCAACATAACGGTGCACAAAAACTAAACAAAGGCCATTCTGAACAGGTGGGTCTTGAGTCGAGTCCAATGAGAGTGAGTCCCAAATCTTAATCGTGGAAACTCCAACACACCAACTCAAATAATGACTGTAGTTAACACCTGGAGAGCCAAATAATGTGGTGAACATCCCACAGCCACTGTGCAATATAGAGCATTGTGATCAGGGGAGAGATCCATGGCAATCCACCACAAAGGCCTGCTGTGTCAAACACTACATTGAAGCTGGCCCTTATTTCACTCGAGTTTACTGCTACCACAGCTATAATAAATGCATGTCATATATAAGTTGTTACCAAGAAGAATACAGAGGTAAAAAGAGTACACACACTAAGTTCTACATTAATAAAACATGGCAGAAAATGGCCAATTACATAACACTGTTTTTTTATCACAACGGCACATTGTTCAAATGTATTACTTCAAATTTATTGAGTAATATACATAATATTCGATAAATTTTTAAGATGTTTTGTCGTCAGATCTGGTCTCTCACTAATCATAACGTTACATTATATGTTATATGTAGTGTTAAATATTAAAACCTATGAGAAACATCTAAAAACTCACTATCACTATCCTTGATTGGTATAAATGTAGAATGCGGATTGGATATCAGATATGGGATTCATCTATTTAGTGATCATCATGAAAAGTGCACATACTGTACACTCAGCTGCCAGTTTATTAGGTACACCTAACTAAAACTAATGCAGTCTAATACAACAGGCCTGCAATGAATCCTTCCTCTGTAAAGGTTGTTATGTGCATTTTTTGTTGACACTGTTTTAGAGAGTTCAGAGAGTTAAGTTCAACTTTATTGGTGATGTTGAATTGTATTGTGTCAAAAAATATTCAATCACCTCTCAGTAAAACATGCATAACAATTTATATATTCAGTGTAATGAAGCATGCATGCATTATTGCCATAAAAGATACAACTGTACAGTGTATTATTTGTAAAGTTATGGCTTATAGGCGATTTCAGGGGGGATGAGGGCGGATGCCATCTCCCTTGTTAGCAAAATGACCAAAATGCACCAAATGCATGTTAACCTGCCACCCCGCCTCTCCATCCCCTAGTAGCAGAGAGAGTGCAGGGGCAGAGGGGTTGTTTAATTGAATATGTTAGTCTAGCCTACTAGACTCATTGATCTTTTATCACACTGAGCTTTGTGCAAGTTAGAATCTATGGCCCCGACCACGGCTCTGAAATATAGGTAGCCTAACTGTGCTGTGTATTGATAAATCCATGGCGCTGTCCATGGTGCTGAAGTAGCAGACTGATGTGCAATTGCGCCTTTTTCTCTCAGTCCCGCCATTCTGTCAGTTTCATCTTGGATCTATAATATTCTCTAAACTATATTCTATAAATACTCAATTCTATACTGTATTGTAGCCTATATACTCTATAGAGTGTCACCTTCAAGATCAAAGTGACAAGTAGCACCGTGTAGTCGTGGAAGAGTGAGAGGATCATAGAGACACACTGCTGCCTGTGGTATTCCTATAATATTCCTATAATACTTCTATGATCATTCAGCAGCGTCTGTGCTGCTGAAAATACACCACCAGACCAAGCCACCTCCGTAACTAAATATTTTAGGGGAGAGGCGTCCTGCAACAATGTCCTTTGGGAGGTATACATGGGTGTGTGTGTGTTGGTAGTGTGGGGGCATGGGGGTGCTCCCTTTGGGCCTTCCTCACTGTTAAAAACTAACAAATCACAACTGCTTATAGTGAAATCTGCTTTGTAACAGTCATAAAAAATAAATGCAGGTTTGTCGACATCTTGCATTTATTGAAACCACAGACACAGATGAATATAACATTGTTAATCTTTCTGCTGTGAATAGCAATAAAACCAAATGTCCCAGCGCAGACAGGTAAACGCGAGGCCACTGACACGGTCACCTTATTAAATGGGGTTACAGACTAACCTTGGCAGCAATGAATACAATCAATGTGATAAATTGAATTGAGCGTGGTTTCTCAGTCTCCTGTCTGCCCCAGTAGCCACAGGGCCTCCTTGTTTTCCAATCAGAGGCACTTATCAAAATCCCAAACCCTCCGATACGAGACAACGGGTCAAATCAATCGGATGGAAGGACGTAATCCAGCAGGGGAAATATGAAATGAAGGCTGAAATCAGAATAGATTTCTAAAGGAAAAAAATATTGCTAAAGTAATCTGTTTTAGAGCTATAACTCTAACTTGGATATAGCAGGGACGCACAAAGCGCCAAAACATAAAACATTATTACTGTGGAATATTTATCCAGCTGACTTGTTTTAGGGCTGCATTGGGCATTTCTGTTGATGCTGTGGCTTTGGGCAGGTTTTAATAGGTAATCATTTCACTGCTGTCCATCACTTTACACTGGAGGGAGCTGCAGACCCATTTAACTTTAAACTGGTGTTTGTAAGGCCAGTAGGCAGTACGGGGATGGATTTGTTTACAGCCCTAAGTCTACATCCTGCAGGCTTTCATCTTAAAAGGCAGTGATTTAGGGGCTCAGTGTTGTGTGGATTACACCGCGGTCTTGTCTGTCTTTCTGGGTATTTCCTATCTGGGGCTTTGATGGTGGCAGCTCACAATTCAGAGGAAAGGAAATTAACTTAGGCAGCAAGACAAGCTGACAAATGTATTGTGTGTGTGTGTGCAGAGGTGAAGAGGGAATTTCAAACAATCAACACAAGCATAAAACATCAAACAGGAACTTTTTTTGTGTGTTGCTATGACTGCCAGTATAGTGGGTGGATAGTAATGTCTAGAAACAGTGTATACCAGGAATGAGATTACACATTCAAAACAAAAGAGAAAGTGTATTACATATAGTGTACGTTGCCAGCAGCTATAATTAGGACATTACACTGTGTAATACCCTTACAGCTAAAGGATCTAAGCCACGGCCATTTGGGAGGCTCAATGCTTTATCAGCTCACCATTCTGTATATGGCTGATCAATTTCCCCAGGGTCCATTCGGGCGCTCATTTCTCTCCCAGTAGTATAAGGATCAATGGCAGGATTTGTGAACCCAGATTAAATGAATGAAAAGGGTAATCGGAAAGACAGTTAGCCTCCTCTGGGGCCTTGTGATTGAGGATTCTTGGATTATACTTAAAGCCCGGACACGTACACTTAACATATATATAGACGGACCCATGAGACGCTATCACTGCGTACACACAGAACACAATGGTGCAGTGTAAAGCAAGTCATTGAACACATTGTGGGCTTTCCAGTATTGATCCAAACTCCCGGTACACCTGTCTGAGCCAGCACTGTATGTGAAGCCCAACTCCTGACAGAAGAAACACCACATTATCCCCGTGTTAGCTTCACATTGCCGGCTCCCAGTGCAATGTGCGATTGATTTGAACATTTTATTGATCATCTTCAAGGCATATCTTGGAGCGCTTAGTTATTTCTCTTAACTTTCATCTGTGTGTGGGAACCCCGGGGCAGAGGGAGCTCTCCGGTCCCTTGAGCAGCTTTCCAACTTTGTGTCCTGTCCTGCTTTAATACTCACTCTGAACAGGTGTGAAATTCTGAAAGCCTGAATCTTTAGTACCTGGCCAAGGAATTGTGTGACACTTTGGGAAACATACTTATTTGCTTTCTTGCCCAGAGTTAGGTGAAAAGATTGATACCACCCTTATGTCTGTCCATTAAATATGAAGCTAAAGCCAGGAGCTTATTCGCGCAAAGACGAAGCAGGGCAGAAAAACTAGCCTAGCTCTGTCTAAAGCTGACAAAATCTGCATACCAGCGCCCCCAAAGCTCGCTAAATAACTCATTGTACCTTATTTGTTTAATTCGTACAGAAACCAAAGTGTAAAAACATGCTGTGGCTTTAAGGGACCACGCTTCCAGTCTTTGTGCTAAGCTAGCCGACTCCTAGCTGTAGCATTAAACGGACAGATATGAGAGTGATGTTGGTCTTCTCATAGAACTCTCGGCAAGAAAATGAATAAGTGTGTTTCCCAAAATGTCAAACTATTCCCTTAAACCATTTGTAATTTGCCTACTATGTGCTTTGGTGTGTGGTCACTTTGTGACTTTCAGAATCTGACTTTTGTTCATTTAATCATTGCAACAAACCACTTTGCCCTTTTCTTCTTTCCTTTGCTAATTGAAAAATTGACATTTAGTATGCATTGTGTTAATTAACACGGTGATTTGTTTCTTTAATACAGTGGTTCTAGTTCCTGTCCCCAGGACCCACAGTGCTGCTGGTTATCCATCTTACCAGGTGGTTAATTGCACTTAATTACATTCACCTGGCATCGCAGGTGTCAATTAGTGCCTCAGTAGATGGCTGGAGTAAAAACCAGCAGGGCTGTGAAACCGCTGGATGGAAAACCCACTGCTCTGGAAAGAAAGTGGGGTGAAAAACTTAAAAGGTTATTTCTGCTAAAACAAGTGGGTCAGTCAATGAGTTTGAGTGCTTTTGAAACAGCTTGAAGATATTAAATCAATAGAATTTCTCATTAATTTGAGCTGCGCATTCATCAAACTTTCAAAGGATAGTGAGGTCACAACTGGCAGAGTTCACACAAACTGGAGATAATTAGCCTTTTGTGACGTTTCATGGTGTTTGCACTTGCAGTTATGTATTAAATTGGCTGGTAATAACGCCCCCCGTGCACTCCCTGCATCATTCATCTGTGTCAAATGAGCTCGAGAGATTCAGTAGTCATATTTAATTTGTTGTCTCGATTCACTGAGGTGAATATTTTTCATAACATTTTGTTACGTCCCACCCACAGTGTCAAAGAGAACAGCATGGTTGCCATAGGTTGAGTAACTGCAGATTCAAAGCTATACCAACCAATACTGGATTTTTGAGGCGGCGCTGAGGAGGGTCTGCAGATTTTAATCCTAACCAAAGCTGCATTAATCAGTTCTTTTTGGCCACTTGGGATCAGCAAATCAAACAGAGCATTGACCTATTATACCACATAAATTTGCTGTGGCAAACGTGTTCGCAAACAGTGTCACACATCATGCAGACCAGTCAAGTCAATTTTATTTATACCGCTCAATATCACAAATTTGCCTCACCTTCTATCCTTAGACCCCCGGTTCAGATAAGAAAAAAATCCCCCAAAAAACCCTTTAACAGGGAACAAAAATGGAGGAAACCTAAGGAAAAGCAACAAAGGAGGGATCCCCCCTCTAGGACGGACAGACACGCAATAAATCCATATAATATAATAGAGCCACACAACATCCTCTCCACCATGGAGACCTGGAAAATGGACAGGCTACACAAACACACAAGAGGAAACCGCTGGAGTCCCCTATTACTAGCGTGCCTTGTTTAACCCTGTTCTGTTCTGGGTCTGTTTTGATCTCCACCAACTCCTGGGGGATATATCTGGCTCCGTAGCTGCGGTTTGGTGCTGCACAGGGAAGGAACAGTGGGTTTTTAGAGCTTTTCTGCCTGTTGCAGCTGGAAATGTGGTTGATGAGAGCGGTGGGACTGAATCAAAACAGTAAAGCGGTGAGCCAGAAAAACAAAACAGTGAGCTGAGGGATGCTTAAAACCTTAATAAACATTCTCTGCAGGTTTGTCACCACGAACAAACACTTTGTAGTCATTTCATCCATTGTTAATATAAACATATTAATTAGTGCAGCTTTAGACAGGTGATTTTTAGGATTAAGTAACCAGTGAGTCACCTGGAAGTTAAAGCTCCAGGCTCCAATTTAAACTAATTGCAGGAGGTGGTGAGACAGATACAGAGATATCTAGGAAAACAAGAGACACATATTAAATCTTTGTGAAGTTTAATTGACAGTTGCAGTTTAATTGACATCTGACGCACCCATTATTTTCTATCAGTACAAAAGTATAAAGAGCATAGATTTTTTTGTATGGCAGCTGCAAAAACAATATACTGTGACAATTAGCATATGATGCATAGTGTATACAGTATTAAAGAATTGGGACACAGCTATTATCCGAGTAGGCTTAAAATAATAGAAGAAACCCTCTGAGATGCAGTTCAAAGAGTGATCCCCTCTTTGTACAGTTGGTGCACAAAAGACATTTACAGAAAATAAACAGAAAGTAGTAACAGTAGAAAATGAAGAAATGATGTGACACTTTAAGGCACTAGGACTGGGGGAAAGCATATTATGCTGCCACAGTCTTAAGGATTATCTAACCTCCAGGCCATGGCTGTCCTATAAGGACTTCAGCAATATTATTGCTGCTGTTGTGGAAAAAGCATGGACATCCTTCATAAAATAGCCTTCTTTGTGTTTTCTTTTCAGTACCAGTATGTCAGTGAGTGCTTCTGCCAGTGCATGAGTGCACAGACTACATATTTAGTATGGGTGTCCCCAGAGGGAAGCCCTAACCTTAACACAACTGTAGTGCTACTCATGCCTTTATTGGAAGAGATCAAAGAAATTATTCATTTAAATTGGCAGACATTCATAATACTTACAGAGATGTAGCTGTCTTGAATTGAGTCTGGTGAGTTACAGTGACAGGCTAATAAAAACACTCACAGTCTAAACCCAAATTCTTTCCATTTTATAAAACCTAGTGTTTTCCCAATAAGTTACAGCTAAATGTGACGTCAACCACATTTTTTTTGCTGCTTGTTTTTAATGCCTCGAGTACTTTGCAGTCACTTGCTGCCTTTATGCACTTGGCTTCACCAACCGATGCAGCCTCCGACGATTCAACGCCCACCTCAGAGCTACTTGTCACTTTTTCATGGCTGTTATCTCCCAGTAATTCCCAAACAAGTGCATTTGTGCAAGACTGTGTGAAGGATTGGGTTGTGTGAATTTAATGTGCACAATAAATTGGCTTTGTTTTTTGTTTAATTGCTCCTCTGAGGCATATACAGTACAGAATTTAGCTTGAGTTACATGACTACAGCTGAAATTATACAATATTTTGGGCATAAGTCAGGGTAATGAACAGTTAAAGTAATTATAAACACTGCCGTGCAGTGTTGCAATAGGGAAAGAAGGCTAAATGAGGGTTGTTTTATTTTTTTATGTTCATTTTACTGTCTTGTTGTCCTGTGAACACATTTCCACTGAGCAGACAAAACGTTTAAAAGCTTTAAATTTGCCTGTTATGGTGAAATTATTACATTATGCTGGATATTTTATTAACATTAGCCTCAGTCAGTCTGCTCCCATGTCATTCCATTAATGACCTTTTTATAGCGCGGTGGTGTGAATCCTCATCCTCTGATCATTGTCTCCGTGTTCTCATTTACCAGGTATTGGTGGTAAAATGATTTCATTACAGGTGTTGAACACCCAGCTGCTTGTTATTACAGGCGGTCACCGGGCTTTGCTGCTCTCTCCTGAGCAATCTGCCTCCCACAGCACAGTAAAAAAGAATAGATGTTGCAGTACTTCCTTGCAGGTGCTGTAAAGTCTCAGGGAGCTTGACCAGTGATAAAGTGGTTAATACACCTGCCTCCTATGCTAACCAGATGCTTTACCTCTACCTTCCAACATCCTGCATCTCTTTCCCTATAGGCTAAGTCTTAAGATTGTGGAGTTGGTGAAAAAAAGCCATACCTCGGAGAGATAAACACAAATATTTTAAACTTTAGGGTCACTGCAAATTCTGCCATTAATAAAACATCCAGTGCACAGTTTAATGTCTGTTTTCCTGTGTTGTAGAGATAGAGAAGTTTTCCGGAAAACAGTTTATTTTTCATTTATGTTCAATGTCCAGTTATAGATGACGTGACCAATTAAAGGAAAAAACTAAATTAAGTGTCTTAGTAAGG
>NTHP01000037.1:126848-189314 GCA_003416845.1 Oplegnathus fasciatus
CATTGTCATCCTGGAAGAGACCACTCCCATCAGGATAGAAATGTTTCATCATAGGATAAAGGTGATCACTCAGAACAGCTTTGTATTGATTTGCAGTGATCCTTCCCTCTAAGGGGACAAGTGGACCCAAACCATGCCAGCAAAATGCCCCCCACAGCATAACAGAGCCACCAGATCCCCAAGCATTCAGGTTTTTCCTTTAGTTTGTCATCTGTCTGCATATATATATATATATATATATAGATATATATATATATATATATATTGCCTGGCAACGTCACAGTGCTGATGAGACTCCAGAATGTCACTGCACTCAGCCAAAAAATAGTGCCAGCATGTAATCCCCCGTAACACCACAACTTGTCATTTTTCGCACTTCAGTTTTTAGATTAAGATTAAACAAACAAGATGCATGTAATGTGTTCATTAGTGAGCTTTAGAGGTGCTGGCAGGCAGATTTTTTTTTTTTACCTTTGGACAGAGCTAGGCTAGCTGTTCCCCTTGTTTCCAGCCTTTATGCTTAGCTAAAATAACCACCTTCTGGCTCTTGCTTCATATTTAGTGTACACACATGAGAGTGGCATCAATGTTCTCATCTAACTATCTAACTCTCTGCAAGACAGCAAATAAGTGTATTCCCCAAAATATCAAATAATTCCTTTAAAAAGACCCTGACCATGGCATCCACCCCAGATCCATGAAAACTATTTCTTGTGAGTCTACAGTATTCAGCTATTACTAAATGTCAAATAACATTTGACTTTCTACCAAGAAGTAAGCCAGACCAAACCAAACATCTCTGTGTTGTGTATTTACTTTGGAGCATGACCTTTAAGCAGATTTCTGACGGCTACACAACCCGACTCAACCCCTGGACAGCGGCAACAACCGTGGCGGAGCATATCAGCTGGAGGTGCTGCTGTTTGTTTAAAGGCGAGCTGTCACACAACCTAACATGACACCTGAGGCCTTGTGTAGTAGTTCACGAGACCACCAGGAGGCTGGTCAGGCATCAACTAGGGACATGCCACTACCTCAGTGAAGGGCAGATGGAAGGTTTTTATGTAACGTTCCCACTTTTTGCCTCAATGCATACAGTTAGTGATGCATCACAAACTGTATGACAGTTTCAAAATGTCCACAAGAGGGAATGAATTCCCCAGAATGCTTCTATGAGCTACCCAACACTGTACTGAGTACCCCATCATGACACCAACATTGTACACCCGGCGTCGTCCCAGGGCTCACTCAGGCACAGAGCACCTTTGACATGATGGAGCCAAGATGGCATGATTGTGTTCTTCAAGGCCTCGTAGGTGAGACCAAATGGTGCGCCTTCTGTCCCTGTTGTTTCTGCCTTTCTGCACAACCTGTGCGTGAGTCCAGGCGACATTTATGATGTAAGCCAGATGCTTGCGACCCCGAGGCTCCGCCGCCACCAGGCTCTGGGACAGTGGAAGTGAGTCGTGTTGAGAGGAGGGACCAACCTGCAGCCTGTCACTTTGCCCCTTAGATCATATAAATGAGGTTTATTACTTCCTTTGCTTTCTCCCTTTCATTTCTCTATTGTACTTTCACAGTCCATCTCCTCCATTTTTTTGTGCTTTTTTTTTGTTTTGCTTTTTCTGTTTCTTGGACATGAAAAAGCAAACTTTTACCTTCAACATGTAGAGTAAGTAACATTCAGAGGAGATGCTCATCCAGCAGGAATTGGAACCATTTTAGGGATCCTGTTGAACATCTGCGTCCTTGTCTTTTTTTTTTTTAATAAATAAATTTTCTACCCATGATGACAAAATGTTCCACCTCATATGGCGAACAATGAAAATCAAGGTTGCGTATGGCTCAATAGTTTGGACGCAAGTTCAAACACACACTACTAAATAGCTCACATGCATCATGTCTTTTTACATTCTTACATCTCTTGGCTTCATGTGTTTTTTAATGAGTGTGCTGGAAAGAGTGGGCGAAGCAAACAGATATTAATTATTACAGGTATTAATTCAGGACAAATTAGATGATTGCAAAAGTGACTTTTACTTCATAGGGCATAATTACTGTCACCCAGATCTGGCAGCGTGTGCTGCTCATTTATGAAAGGGCTGTCATTCTCAAATTAAGTTTACAGTCTCCTCATCTGACCTTTTGAGTTCGATTAGAAAAAAGAAAATTGAAATGTCATGTACCCTATGCTTTAATCACTTGGGATATTACTACAGCGAAATAATATTTCCTGTTTATCAATCCAAAATGTCAAAATGCAAGTCACTTATATTTATAGCCTCGCCTCCCTCATTATTTGCCATCAGTCAAGAAAACATTCTCTCTCTCTCTCATTAGCAAAATAGGTTGTGAAATGAAAATGACTGTAATATTTGGTTATACATTCACTTATTTATTTACATTATTCACTTGCTTCTATTTGTTCCACTACTGTAGCTATAGGGCTATTATATTTGTATTGTCATTTCTACAGGGAACAACACAATATTGTAAAAAAAGAAAATGTAAATTTTTTTTAGAATATATCATTTTTAGAATATAATGATGTACAAAGACAGAGTCAGCTATTCACATCCGAAACACTTAAGTTGGCGAGTTACTTGGAGAAAGCCTGCCAGACAACGTAAAAAAGAAAAAAAAAGCATTTCTGCTATTTGGAGCACATTTTATTTGAAATTTAGGACATAAACATATGTTATTTTCAAGTATATAGAAATATATATTATGTTATTATTGTTTTTTTCATATATTTTTGTATGTGTGTTACCAGAAAATGTCTCATATTTTTAATGTTTGATACATAGCGGTCTCCTGTCCTCACCAAAGGATTAAACCAATTAGAGACTAAAGATTCTGCGGCCACGCTAGCAGCTCTTTGCAGCACTTTGAGCTAAATGCTAGTGTCAGCATGCTCACAGTGACAATGCTAACATGCAGATGTGTAGCAGGTATAATATTTATCACCTTAGTTTGGCGTGTTAGCATTCTAACATTTGCTAATTAGCACTAAAGACGGAGTGCAGCTGAGACTGATGGGAAGGCCCTTAGTTTTGCAGGTTTTTTGTTCAGCTGTGGCTCAGTGGATGAGAGGCAAATTGTGAAGCGCTGTGGATAAAAGCGCTATATAAATGCAGCCATTTACCATATTTGGTCATAAACCAAAAGTACTGGACAGGTTGGAATTTTGACCTGATGATAAAAAGTCAAAGGCTCACCAAATCTATTATCACATCAATGTGGGTACTCCATTTCTTGGCAGTTCATTGAATATTTGTCAAGATATTTCACTCAAAACCACAGATGTCAACCTCATGGTGGCACTAAATGGAGGAAGAAGGAGGAGATCACCAAAATCAGTAGGCTTCATCCTCCAATAGTTGTAGCAAAATAGATATTAAAGTGGTAGACCGACCAACAGACTGACATTACCATCCCTAAATGGCATGGCTGAAAATATGAAAAAGGAAAACAAGGAGTTTTTTGTAGGCAAGGAAAGGTAAGCAAGGAAAAATCTGTCTACCAGTACAGCAAGAGGAGCAAACTGCAGGCCATCAGCTCATCTATATACAGTGTGTTACCATGACAGATTTCAGGCACAGCAGTTCAACAGAGATTTAATGAAAATACTACAGACTCCTATGGACACATCAGCACATGGTAGCATCATAAATCAGAACAGGTAGACTGTCCACAAAAAATACACACCGATAACAGACACAAATAACAGAAGATATCCTTTGTATTTATCTGGGATTGACTCAGCACGTACCTCAGTGCAGTTTTGATAAATTTTGTTTCTATGGGGAACAAAATGTTTGCTACCAATGTCAAAGCATTTGAGAATGATTTAAATTCCTGAATCGTCATTTAAGAACTGCAAGTTAAATCAAAGGATTGTCATGAAAAAAAAAAGCTAATGGAGGGATTAATTCCTCTCATTTAATGTGATTGTTTTGTTTTTCTTTTTTTTTTTAATAGGTCTGTTTCAGTAATGTTCAATCCATCAAATTAAATGTTTTTATAGAGCCTGGTGAATTTGATATAAGTTAATGTAATTAAAGTTGCTTTACAACAGAAAAGCTGAAACGAGGACATGAATCAAACTAGGAGAGGAAATGATTTGATGTTAATGGAAGTGTGATGAATTATGGAGCAATAAAAAGTACGAATAGCTACAGACATTTCAGGTTGTGCTTTATTTCTTCCTCAGCATGGTTGTCATAGATGCCAGAACTGTGTCTGTTCCTCTTTGGTCTCTGGTTCTGTCTTTACTGCTTCTATTTTGGTCTCCCTCTCAGTCCAAAGTGTCAGGCAGCGCAGGAGGGGAGTGGCAAGCCAGTCTTTCACCACAGGGAGAGAAACGGAGTGTTAGGTTGTCTAGCCAGAACCCCATAGAGACATTAGCCCCACAGGTACATGCTAATGAAGACAGCCAAATCAATATTCCTGCCATCCTCCCCACAGCGACCACACACACACACACACACACACACACACACACATTTGTATTTCTGCACTTGTGAGGACCTTCCATTGACTACAATTAGTCCTCAATCCCACACCTGAAAGGTAACGTACAACCTCGATTATACTGTTAAATACCGTCCATTTATTGTATTCAGCACTTTTTGGTGCATCCTCTTTGAACAGCCTTCTTTAAGTTAATTACATCTCCATATTTCCCAGAATGCATGTTGTAAACCACCATGCATTATTTTTTCATGTATGTAAAGAGACTAAAAATGTTCTACAAATGGGTCAACATTTTGGGAAATGCGCTTTTTCAAAGTGAGTTTGACAAGTTAGAGGAGAAGATCGATACCACTCTCATGTCGGTGTGTTGTATGTGAAGCTACAACCAGGAGACCATTAGCTTAGCTTAAAAGACTGGAAACAGGAGGAGACATCTAGCCTGGCTCTCTCCAAAGTTCAAAAATCCGCCTACCATCATATTCATATTTAACGGACAGACATGATGTCGAGGTGTCGATCTTAAAAATGTATAGTATAGTAATAGTATAGGGCTACAACTGACGATTATTTTCATTGTCAATTAGTCTGTCGATCATTTTCTCGATTAGTTGTTTGGTCCATAAAATGTCATGAAATGGTGAAAAATGTTGATCACTGTTTCCCAAAGCCCAAAGTGATGTCCTCAAATGTTCAATTGTTTTGTCCACAACCCAAAGATATTCAGTTTACTGTCACAGAGGACTAAAGAAACCAGAAAATATTAAATAATAATAATAATATAAATCAGAGAATTTGGACACTTTTTCTTAAAAAATGACTCAAAACGATTAATTGATTATCAAAATAGTTGGCAATTAATTTAATAGTTCACAACTAATCAATTAAACGGCTAATCGTTGCAGCTCTAAAATAGTATGAACAACAATAGACTTTTTTTAAACCCAACATGTCTTATTGCATTCTGGTCTGTTGAGAATACTGTCAGTGAATACATTTGTATCTCTGCCTCTGATGTTATTGATTTCTCCCTGCATGATTGCTGAATATTGGTGCACATTTTAAGTAGCCATAGAGCCCCTGCTCTTTGATCCCGAGGACTCATACAAACCTGTTTACCTGTAATGTTGTGGATATAAAAGAAATCTGCTTCAATTTAAGTATTAGTGGGAAAAATTCAGCATTAATCACAAAAGTGTGAAGATATCAATATCACCAATAACTGTTTTAATGCTGTTAAGGTGTATTCTGACAGAAAGCGAAGCAAATTTTCACCTCCCGTTATTCGTACGAATTTTACAGCTGGATATTTTGACATAAACAGCAAGTACGTACATCGACTATAGCAATAAGCTAGCTAGCAACGTACGCACTGACCACGTGGGAGTGTTGTGGCGTTTTTTCTGTTATTTTTCTCCAGTTGTTCTCCTTGTTCTTCTTGTCTCTGTAAGTTTATGAATTAGATTCATAAAGCCCGAGATACGCTCAAAGTTTCCGCACATATTGTTCACTGAAGTTGAAATGTTTTCGCCTTGCTAATTATCGTTTTCCCCACCCCAGGCGAATTTGTGTATAATTGCGGCTTCTTGCCCCTTTTTGTTGACTTTGTATGCAATCACACCGCCTTTAAAATTTGCCTTGCATTCTGTCTGAACACACATTTAGAGTATTGTGTTATGGACTCTTCCTTTAAGATTTACCGCTACATGCCAAAACAGCTCCTTTCTGACCATAACTCCCAAATCTTAACCTAATACTAAATAAAATGTTCACTCACAGTCTAAATTCCTTCCCCAAAACAAACCTGCATGACCTGTTCTCGCTCTGTTTCTCATTCCTTGCTGCCTTTGTGAGGACATTTGGTCCTCATAACGATAGAAGTGTAAGGAAACACTCTCACACATCTTATATCTTCATTATGCCACATGTGAGTCGGGGGTTCCCCTGTGACTTAGTTCCAGGGGAGAGTATGTCACAAAAGATTAAAATAAGGGAAAGATAAGGGGAAATGTGTTGTGTATGTATGAGTAACAAGGATAAAGTGTAAGAATGGATGAAAGCTGATCTCGGATTAAAAGTCACACAGAGCAGAGTGAGAAAGAAAGAAGAAATGAAAAAAGGGGATGTGGAGGTAGAAACAAAATAGATCCCACAGACGCTCCTCTCTTTTTTGCCCCATGCTGTGAGCTGCTGCTCACTGGTAATAGCAGACTGATTAATTTGGAAGACTGGATTCCCACCACCCCAGCACCAAGCCAGATAGAATATGAAATAGGACTTCCTAAGATTTTCAAAATAAAATATTAAACGCAGGTGCTTCTCACAAAAAAATATTTCACACTTGTATGGAAAAAGAAACCGTCTGAAATCACAGTAATAAAACTTTTTTTTTTCTTGTTGTACATACTTCCCTGGACACTCTAGGTGTAAAGACAGGGTTGCTGCTCTCTATATATAGGCGTGAAATCAAACCCTGCTTCTAGTAGAGAAGATTTGATCAGGATTTGAGTGATATATGAGCCAGATATCGAGCTGCTCTTAAAAACCCAGATAAGCTTATCTTGAAGTCAGTTGTCCCACCTCTGCTAAAGTGATGCGTTTGTTTCAACAGAAATTGACTGGAGAATTGATCAGTGCTGGTTGTCTATGAGAAGCCTTTGAGTTTGATGCTAATGTGACATTTTGATCTGACTCCACTCACACAAGAATCAGTGTTCATCATCATTATCATGTCTTGTTTTCCTTTTCGTGCGTCTCATTGTTCTAAATTTAGGGTTGACACTATTGGTTTAGTGTCCTATGTATAGTGAGAGATATAATAAGATATAATATGGCCATACTTAGAGTAATAGATAGTACACACAAAGCTCCCATAAGGAAGTAGGTCTCTTGACCATCAAAATCAGTATGTTTGTAGTTTTAATTCTCGTTATGGAGGACCATTGTGTTGTTGATTGGTGTCCTACTGTATGGAGGATCAATACTGACTTATTAGATAATAAATCAATAGATGGATGCATGGATGAATAGTTAAATACATTAAGCAATGGATAAAAGAACTAAAACAGACAAATAAATGAGGAAATTGATCTCCAAAATGCCCAGAGAAATAAAAAATAAATAAATAAATTGATGAACCATGTGATCAGAGCTGATAGCGAGATGCTGGGATCCACGTATTGACAAAAAGACCCAAGACAAGCAGCAATGGAATGAGACCCTACCCAATTTTACTAGTCTGGATCCTGCCTGACTCGGTCACCAGGAACTCAGTGGACCAATGAAGACCTCTACTGGTGGGTCCCAGCTGATTACCTTAACTACCTTTATCTCTTGCCAGTCTTTTCCTGTGACCTATACCACCAGCTGGTGTTCACCAGTTGCCAGCCATTACTCACCAGTGGCCTTTACTTTTTCCCCAGCAGTTTGCCAGCAACTTCAACTCTGCAACCTGACCNNCACACACACACACACACACACACACCCTGCTGACCTTCATCTGTTAATCTCTAGTCCCTTTACTCTCCACTGATTTACTGACCTCTTAAACCGATCCTCTGTGTCTAATCTGTCTGCATTCAGGTCAGTCCCAGAAAATTCTGTCATAAATGTGCAATAAAATAATGTTTTTTCTTGAACTGTCACTTTCAAATCCCAGTGAACTTTGTTTTGTCCAGCAGCACTTTCCTTATTTATTAGGCTTTGTACATTTTACCTTAAAAATTCTTTACCAAATATATTTTATCTGGTTGGTTGGGGGTTCAGACACCTCCTCATGGACTGTCCCAGATTTGGTATTAACCGATCTATAAGCACTTGTTGCTTATCTCAGTGGGATGATGTTGCTACATTGGAAGTTATCTGTCTGATTGAATATTTGCATTTTATTTATCTTTTTTATTTTCTCAATGTATTCAACAGATTAATTCATTTCTTCAGTTTATTCATTGATTTCCTTCCTTTATGTAGCAGCAGCAGGAACAAGATGACTGGGTAACCAGCTTCCTGCAGTGTTTTTGTGTGGTCTTCTATGTTAACACATGCAGTGCATACAAGTGACGTCAGCCACCTTGTCTTTCGTTACTTAATGTTTTTATCTGTATTAGGGAGATTTTTTTTATATTTCATTTCAGGCTTTTACTCTGAAGGGAAACCCGCCTTGGCCTCGCAGTGGCTGCAGCCGCTGGCTTCACGCCTCTCTCTCTCTCTCTCTCTCTCTCTCTGTCTCTCTGCCTCTCTCTACCCGCCGTCATCCAGCGCTGTACCGATGCCTCGTTAAACCCGGAGCCGCCGTCAGGAAGGATGAGCCGCCAGGCTACCGGAGAGAGAAGCAGATTTTTTTTTTTTAATTAAGAGAGAAAAAAAAACGGATTTTTATGAAGGTAGTTTTCTATGGAAGACAGAGTGGAAGGAGACCAACTCAGTGAGAGGATTGCATCCACAGTCTGTGCAAGTGTGTGAGTGTTTGTGTCAGTCAGAGTGTGTGTGTGCCTCGGACTCTCCACTCAGTGATGTAAAACGTGAAGGTGGATTTTGGCATGTGGAGGAGCAGGTAAAAGGTAAGACTCGTGACACTTCATTGAACAGCTTTAACAGTCCAGCTTCAGTGCTTTCAGTCTGTTGCCGAGATCAGTGAAGATCTTTTCCCTTTTCACGACTCTCTATTAAACTGTTAACTCGCGGAGGGGGAAAAAAAAAAAAAAAGATATTGACACTTGGTTTCATCAGCAGGCTATAGGCGTAGTCCCCAATCTGGGCACGAGGTGTGAGGATTTTGGGGAAGGATGCAAGTAATTCAAGAAATAAATAAATAAATAAATAAATGAATAAAATGAAACGAACAAGAGAAGTGATGAGGTCCCCGTGACGTCTGTGGTGATGAATGGAGATAAAAGCCTCTGCCTCAGTTTGGGAGTGATGTAGGTGTTGAGGGAAAGAAAAATGTGGTGCATTCACTGTGTGAGTTTGGGTGGATGACGACACTTTCCCCTCACAGCATTGTGGGATGAAAAAAAAGGGAATCAATTAAGTGATGTTGAAATTAAAAAAAAAAAAATGTCTGGGTGAATGGTTTGGTGACGCCTGTGGATGTGAATAGAGGTTTTTTTTGGGTTTTTTTTTGAAGACTCTTGCAGCAGAGAGATTGCATCTTTACACTGGATGACATGATGACACCAACACACTTCACAAGGTGGATAAAAACCCTCCCCGAGCTGCACAGCGGGGATGACACATGCACTGTATGAAGTTGGCGGCTGGTGCTCTGCTGTGAGTCAAAGTGGCCCTGCAGCAGAGGAACACGGTCCTTTTTTTGTACCCCCCAGAGTGGACCAGGATCTCTAAAAGCCTGCGGGGGTGAGGTATAGTGTAGATATATTCTTTCATGCGGATGAGTGCTCGCAAAAAACCCTCACTTTACACACTTCTATCCTGAGCTTAAGTATGAGAAATAGGACTGAATTATAAATGAGTTATGCTCTAGCCAAGGGACTCAGCTACTGTCTCTTGTCTGACTTCCGTGGGCATTAATTGAGCATGGCACGGCTACGGTAATTGTGTGCAAATTTAATCAGCTTGTTCTTATCTTTATAATGGAGAGCAAAGTTCAGGGGAAATTGCCAGAAATGCATTTGTAAGCCATGTCTATAAATAAAAGGGGGCATTCAAGAACAACAGTTTGGTGAGCTGTGTCCAATAATCGATCGCGCGGACCAAATCCTTACACCCTGTGCACATAAATCTGGAACATAAAAGTGGGTTTTTATAAGTTTTTCCTTCTGACAAATGAATTCAGGCGCAGGGGCTTCGCCCGTACGTCAACAGCTGCCCCTGCTGTCTCCAAGCAAGAGGGATGCTAATGGAGGAGAGAGAGGATACAGGCGTTACCGCTGCAAGATAGAGAGAGAGAGAGCGTGAGAGAGAGAGTGTGTCTGCGAGCGAGAGAGAGAGTGTGTGTGAGGCGTTTCCATGGCAACCTGTCAGGGGTGTGTTTGGTCCCCGGAGACGGTGAGGAGCGGAGGGGAGGAGAGAGATGAGAGGCGAGGAGAAAACTATCCCTCGTTAAGGGTGAGAGGGGGATGGGAGAAAGGAGATAATGGAGGGAAGAGGGGAAGGTGGGATCGTCTCCCCCTCTCCCATTGTTTGTTTTCCTCCTTTTTTCCGCGGGCTTCCTCTCGTTTCCTCACGCCACCCCCCTCTGTTCGTTTGGACTCGCAGGGCTTGTCATGGCTGTGTTTATGTCATATGGGAGGGTTTCACAGTTATTATCAAGTGCATGGAAGTGTTCGCATGCTTGAACTCGTTTGAAGATGAGCATTGCTATTAATCATTTTTTTAGCACTTCCTTAATGTGTCTTTAGTTAGTCATAGTAACCATGACCACAAGCGTGGCCTCCACAGCCGGACTGGTCAAGTTCAAACCCCTGCATTTATCACTCCTCTTGATGTGCAAACTAATGAGTTGACATCCCACCCATGCACACCAACCAGTTGCTTCTTGGCTCTTTCATTTCCCTCAGACGGTGCCAGTAATGCGAAAAAGCAATGTCAGTGTTTGGGTTTTATCTGCTGAGTGTTTAGCTCTGTTTACTTCTGCTGATTACCTTTCTTGGTATTGTTAGGACGTCCACGCTCTATGGCTTCACCTCAGCAGCCACAATACAGCTCACGTCTGGCCACATCCTTATAACAACAGCCCAAAATTTCTGGAACATCCAAAAATCCAAGGAAATCCAACCTAAGCCAAATGCAAGAATTTAGGCCTGAACACAAAAGAAAGGAAAAAAATGATTATGTAAAATATATCCTTATAGTATAATAGTTATTGTTATTAAAAGTTATAAAAAGACAAATTCCACATGTTGCAACAACAGGTGTGACAGAAAGATTTTTTTTTAAAATCATTATTGGGGCATGTTATGTTTTTTTTTTTAGTAGTGAGTTGACAATAGTGATATAAGAGGAAATGAGGGGAGAGAGATGGGGAACAACATGCATCAGAGGTCCCCAACTGGACTCGAGCCAGGGATGTGATGGCAGCACCTTTAACGTCCAAACGACCAAAAGATATTTGACATGAATAAATGGCTCCCCTCGCTGGTGGGGACACCCGTTTTAAGAAGTGGCATAAATTTGGGTTCATCACAAACACTGGCCTTTTCTAATTAATCCAGATTTTTCAAAAATGATGTATGTTCCCTCGACTGCCAGCATATTATGACTTAGGGAGTTAAAATAGTTCATAATTTATGGTTTTCAAAAGTTGTCTCGTTAATTTTATGTATGGGAAGTATTTTTACCACCTGAAATTTGATACAGATAGTATCAGCCTGGGAGCTTGTATATACTGTGTTTCTCAGATGGTGTGAATACAGGATAAGGTGAGATAACGAAGGTTTGGAAGGCTGAAAAAAGCAAAGTGTGTTGCATTGATATATTGCGGAGGCCTACAGAGCAGTAGTCCACTGTGTGTAAGTGCTGCTGCTGCATGATAATTTGAGTAATACTTAATGATCAAAGTAAGAATGACACAAATTAGCTAAATTAGAGAGTACACTTATTTGTATTCAGACAAATTAAAGCTGTGTGTTTTATTTTTATTATTTTATTATTTTAGGGGTCTCTGACACCTCTGTTCTTAGGTTAAAAGTGCAAGCATTTAAGTCATTGTTCTGCAATCATACATTATGACAACAATAAAACAACAGCTGGCTGCTGAATAGCACCATCATTAATGCAAGGACTTGGCAAATTCACACACACACACACACACAACTTGAATTGCTTTAATAATTATCTTCTGAGTTAAATTTTTCTCCGGCATAACTAATGAATAAAATGCTGCTCAGCAGCCACCTCTCATACCCCAGATGTTGGAGCTTCCCACCAGCACCTGCACGTTATACTCTAAGCTGTCAGTGAAGAACAGCTATGTTTTTCTCCGAGGATTCAACAAACATTTGCAGACAATGCAATTGTTGTGCTTTGTAGTGCATTGCGTTCAGATTCAGTAACATTTCTTGAGAGTACATCATTGATTCGAGTGCTTTCCTGCAGGTTTCTGTGTAGATTGTGGTACCTTGGCCTTCGGGTCATCAGGTCTTAAAGCAGCAAAGGATCTACCACGTTCACTGTGTGTGAGAGTCTTTTTTCTCATTTAATGTTAATGGACAGTAACAACGAAACCAACAGAGACATGAGGCTCAAAGTTAAGCTTACTCTCCTCATAGCAGTCTTCCAAAAATATACTGCAAGTCATCCAGAGCAGAACAATGCCAAGTGCATAGCGGCACACAAGCATTAGACAAAAAGCTTTGAAAAGGATGTTCTCAGCAAAAACGTGATCACACCCGTAGAGTCATATTTACAAAGCTTTGACTGCTAAGATTTGGCCCCAATGGTGAAAATCAAAAAACAGACATATGACGTCTTCTAAGAATTTTCCCTTAAAAGATTAAATCACAGTAAAAAGAAGATCCCAGCTCATACGTAAGAAAAGCTGTGAGGTTGGAGGAGGACTTTTATGTAGCTCGTGGGTTTCTTAAGCAAAGGAAGAAGTGGCTGCAACAAGTGGAGACAAGAGAAAACTTCTCCAAATGCTGAGTTACAAAGATGTGACAAAGTGCTTCAAATTGCAGGGATGAAACCGCCTCTTAGCTGGAACTGCTTTTTAGGTGATGTTAGAGCTCTCTGAGAGTATTCTCAAAATAGTCACAAAAACAGGGTGCGTCTCGGGTTTCTGATACCAGGTGCTCTGCCAAAGTGGCTAAAAGGCTATTTTAAGCGAGTTTGAACTCCATTTAACTTAACTGTTATGTGAAGGAGGTGGCAGATAAAGGGATTCGCAGATGTATAAGTTAAAATAAAAGCACCAAGAACATGCAAACAGCACACACGATGCATCATCATGGGATAAAAATGACACCATATATCATATCTTTTAATCAGCGTGCTCTTATTCTGAATACAGACTTGGCCCAAGTACCAGGACAGTGAAGGCTGTCTCCAGATGCAGCCCCGCAACACATTAGCGATGCAGCGAGTTATGGAGTGCTCGGTTGTTATTGGAGACGAATTTTTAGTTTGACAGGGAAGACAAGGCTAGTCTGTGGGGCCCTTTGCTGGAGTGTGATTAGCATTGCAGATGCAGGTTTCTGTAGGCGTCAGTTTCAACAAACTCAAGGTTCCCCCCGCTCCGATGCATGATTAAAATGTAACAGTGGTGCGTGGGAAATTCACAGGAGCAGAATTATGCTCCGACACTCAAAGAGCCTATTTTTTGCTCAGGTGTGTTGCACCTCCTCCTGCACGCGCTCTCTTGCTCTTCCTCTCGCACATAAATACACACAAGGGCTCGACCCACATGGGGGGTTTTTCAACAGCGGAGCCGAAATCGTCTCAAAGCTGCCGGCAGCTCTTATTTTCTGCAGATATTCAATATCAAAAATGATTGTGTGAATGTGAAGGAGGACGTCGCTGGAAATGAGAGTCACGTGAATTTACTAGAGAAACAAAGGACAAAGATGTCATTTTTTGGCAGCGTGGAAACAACTCCAAAACAGGAACACTGCTGAAACCTTTAAAATAATCATTATAATAAACATAACAATAATCATAATACGGATCATGATAATAATCATTACAATAATAGCATAGTCATGGTCATGTAATCCAGCTGAAATGTTACATTAAAATCAATAAAGGTTACTGTCCTCCCAAAGACGACCAGCGTAGTATTGATCAATTTTAAAGTAAATACGTGATCAATCAAACTGCATCATCTCCATTACTGTAGACAACAGTAAGAGCCTGTTTCTTAATGAAAGCCTATAATATTGGGGCCATTTATCAGAAAATCAATATACTGTATTGGTGTCAACCTACTGTGTATATACACACGTTACAGACATGGGGGGCTACAGCTGAACATGAATCCAGATCAGGGTTGGAGCTGGTAGATGTACAGACGGGATGCTATTTTGCTAATTAAAGAAGAGCTACATCCCTTTATTTTGTAAACGTCCTACAGCATGTGCAGGGGCGTAGCACAAAATTCTGGACCCTGCACATAGGCATTCCCCATGGGCAGGGTCCCCCCCCCACGGTCCCATGCCCGAGTATGTGTAGCATTTTAAAAAAGCCATTTTTCATCAACTAAACTGTGATAACTGTTATGTATTGTTACCGCTTCTCTCACACATTTCTGCCGGATTCATCAATTCGTTCACATTAAAGGGCCACATGTGGCGACTTTAAGAGCACAGGATCCATACTGCTCGGTACAGCCTTGACCCACTGCTGTTACACGCTGCATTAATAACTCATAAGGGTATTTGTTGCCTTCATGTAAGTCAGCGTAGACCCTGTGCATCTATATTTTGTCTTGTAGCACAGCACGGTCTAGAGGAAAAAGCTCCTGGTTGCTCTGACTGAAAACACCTTTGAGGTGCTAAAAGTCAAAATGTTCATAAGTGCCTGTCACTCTTAGCTGCTATATATAAAGATGCTCAGCTCTCAGCAATGTCAAGAGCACATAATAGCACACCATCCTCCCCATTGAGAAATGAGAAAACGAAGCAACAGGCAGGTCTCTGGAGGACACACTCCTGCAAGAGACGCCAGTGAAATGGGAAAAGGGCTTTCAGCGCAATGGCGTCCTCGGGTTAGTGTGGGTTTCCCTTCCTCTGGCATCATCACACATACCCACAGGAAGAGAGCTGTTCCTCAGAAGCCTCTTTTTCTAGATTCTTTAAGAGTACAGTCTGTGCTGGGTGCCCCCTTCTTTTTTTTTTAAGCAGTACATTCATTAACGCAGTGGTGTAGTTTAAGGAAGATTTCTTTTCTCCCCTCTGAATTGAATTTTCGGAGCTTTTTATCCAAGTTCTGTCAGCCGGCGTTAGCTAACGAGGAGTTTTAGCATGCAGTATGTTTCCCCTTGGCGGCTAATAACCTTTTCACAGCCTAAAAAAAAGCCTTGTTAGCTAGGCCACTATCACTCTGACTTTATCCAGTATCTCAACTTTATAGTAGTTAGTTTAGCGTTCTCCAGAAAGCTATATTGTGGTGGCCTGGTGGTTGTGCAACGTTAGCTAATTCACGAAATTTGCTATCTGTTGATAGTTAGCAGCAAGATTATGTCAATTTGTAGTAGTAACGCAGTCATTTCTTGTACTTTTAAATGTAATTTAACACCAGTAATTTCAAAATTACATGAAAAAAAACAACAAAATATGTTTAGTACGCTTGAAAAATGTAACATCAATGTGTTTTTACAGAAACAATGTCCTGGTTACTCTGGATAATCCACAGACCTCCTGATTTCATTATTACTACTACTTTCTAATGAAGAAATACTACCTGAACTAAGAAAATTGTACACTTTGTGTTCTTTTAACATCTAGCAACTATCAGAAAGTACCCTTTTTAAAATGGCAGAAAGAATTGGATTATATTCTGCATGATATTTGTGTGTCTCTGGGTTTTGCAGTAGACGGACTATTGTGGAAACAACAACGAGAGGTGAGGAATTAAATGTGACATAAGCCAAGAGCCAGATTTGATATCAGAATGTACCTGCCGGCCCTCCCGCCCTCACCCTCATCTCTTTCCATTCTGGTATTTATTTCAACAGTGAGGCCCGTAACCCTGCATCTCCAGGAGTTCTGCCTGCGTCTGGCCCATATTCTATCATTAGCTCCCCCAACCCCTCTGCCGCTGCCTCCCTCCGTCTCTGCTCCTTCACATTTACTTTAGTCACATATGCAGTAAAAATGATACAAACAAATAAGAGGGAAATAGATTACACATTGTGCAGGTGATAGAAATGAAAGCCCAGAGGGCGTTCAGGAAAGGAAAACAAAAGGAGATAGAAATGAGCGAGGAGAGGTTATAAAGACCGCACTGAATTGGATAACAGAGCGGAAATGATGCCAAAAGTCAACAGGGAGGCGTTTTTTGGAATGTCATTTAAAGTGCACGAACGGCACACAGTAGAATAAACCTGATACAGAAAATGAAAACGTGAGAGCGGTGGTAGGTGAGTGCCCGGCTAATATTGCTTGTTTTTGCTTTTGCGTTTTTCTACATCATGTATTTGATCTGTTGCATTCTGATGTGTTTGCAGCAGCAATGAAGATGAATAAATTAAACACTGCTCGCTGTTTACTTAAGCATTCCATTGCCCTGTGAAGTAAAGATAAGGCAACATCTACAGCACACGTGTTAGGCTTCCTGGCCCAACCAGAGTGTAATAAATGACACCGGGTGATAGACAAACACAAATCATACTGATTTCCCAACATCATATGCGCGGTAATAAAAACAACCTCTGATTGCCTGTCATGTGTGATAGAGGGAACGAGGCCGCCTGCTGTTGCACATTGGAGAACAAATATTGTTCCAGTCTTCGATGGTCAATATGGCTTTATTCACCTCTGTGACAGGATGCAGGATGGCTTCGCTGGAGTGCTCAGTAATAGCACAAATAAAAGCAGCGAGTGCAGATACAAACAGGTTGTTTGTTCGGGTATGGAACGGAGCAGCGCTCCCAGGAAACACCTGCCATACTGTAGTAACCACCCCGTCAATACCATTGGCCCAGCGAGCTGTACTCTTAATGCACTCGCCCCCTCATCATTATAAAGCACTTCAAAGAACAGAAAGGCCATTAAGGCGACAGCGTAGCCCAAGCCTGCGTGTTTCCAGTTGTGGAGCCCGTGGCCTCTCAGCTGTCCTGTTGTGCGGAAGCCAGCGCTCTGGCTGATCCTCTGTCTGAGAGCACACTCCTTGCCGTGGGGGCCATGTGGCTGGTTGAGGGCCAAAGCCACGGCTTCAGTGGCGTTTTAGGATGACAGCGTCAGCGCCACATGCCCTGCAAGAGCTGCGTCCTTCTGTGCTGCTGTCACACTGAGCATATGAACCAAAGGTAGTGTGCAGAGCAGCCTCTCAATCAGGGTGATTATCATTTTCACACATTATACAGTTTACATTGTACTTATCAGTGGCTTAATGCATGTTATTGATTAGAATACCAAGTGTGCTGCTCAGATGCACCAAATGATCTTTAGTGCTGACTGACTGACCGTGTCTTCACTGTTGAAATGTGCATGCGCCACATGTGCAAAGGACTCCTGGCGAGAGCCAGCAACAACTTGTCCTTAGCATCTGGCATTGTTTTGATTCCCTCCGGAAGTGACCTAAGAGTTCATTTAACTTGAGAAGCTTTATATAATTATGTAGGTAGGCTTGCTCAGTTGAGACAAAGTCACTTGAGAGGAGAGTTTTGTATAGTCTTTCCCAATGTGTCTCTCAGTTAGTGTGACCCGTAATAGTGTTTCACAGTTCCATGCAGAGAGGAATGTGACTCTGGAACTTGCAGAAAAGTTTGCACTGATGTGGGTTGTTTGCCTGAATACATCAAACATGCCGGAGACAGCCACAGATGACTTTTCATCAATAATTTTCATTTTATGCGACTGTGCAGAAAACGTATTTAGAGTGTAAGACAGGCAGACAGGAGGATGACAAAGGAGCAGTAGAAGTAATTTCATTCAAATTCCATTCACCTCCACTGTATTGCAGTGGCGGATGAAATCTCAGCAGCAGGCATCTCAAAACCTCGATAAATAGAACTGAAACTATCGCCAAGCATCGGTTAGAGGAGAAATTTGGGTGAACTGACACATTAAAGAGTAACTTAACACCAAGAGGAAAATTGTTCCTCTGCCCTCTCTGATCGAGAGTTGGGAGCCTGTTTCACCTCTGAGCACACCCAGCAGAGATGTCATGGAGCACTGACACACCCTGGAGCACACTTCTACATCACTGCAGCACGGAGAAGGGTTAAACCACTGGAAGTCAGCAAGACCAACATTGTCAGAGGGTCAGTGGTGGACAGTAACGAAGTACATTTACTTGAGTACATTTTTTGAGTATCTGCACTTTACATGAACATTTGGTTTTTTTTGGAAACTTATGACTTTTACTCCACTACTACCTCACTCGTTACCTTTAAGCAGCTTTGAAGTCAGCTGTTGAATTTTTTTTCTTGTCTAAAATGCAATTGGCTGCACGCTGTGTTCCTCACAGGAGAAAAACCAATCACAGTACCCGCTCTCAACTGATTTTGATGTAAAAGCGGAAACGGGTCATCCAGCTCTGTGAAACAAGCGCAAGCAAGACATCTGCATTGAAAGTAAAACGCATCCGTTCCATTTTGTTAGCAAAGCACAAACGACTGACCTGTCCTTTTTGTTGATTTGATTGCATTTCTATGCTGAAGTTTTTAAAGGCATTTCTAAGGCTTTGTGTAGCATAGTGGTTCTACAAGCAAGTCAGTGCATTCGTTAGGTGGTTTCAGAGAGTTACGAGGGTCTGTATATGCATTGTGAAAACAATACAGCAATGTGTTGATATTAAAAAAATTATGTACTTTTGAACACTTAAGTAATTTTAAAAGCAAGTACTCCAGTACTTCAACTCAAGTAAAAAGCAACTTTCACTTGTAGTGGAGTAATACTTGACCAGGAGTATCTGTACTTTGACTCAAGTCATGGGGTTGTGTACTTTGTCTGCCACTGCAGAGGGTGTTAAAATACTAAATTTAACTAAAATGAATGTAAAAATCTAGTCTGCAAAAGTTTTCTAAATCTTGTAAAACCAATGTTCCCTGGGTAGTACAGAGAATTAATTATATCATTAAGTATTTGAACTACAAAATAGCTTTGGTTACCATAAACTAGGGGTTCTAAAGTTGTATGATTCTGCCACTGAACTATGAATGCCGAATCAAAGTAAACTAAATCCAAACATTCCTCATCACACCCAAAATGAAACGCATTTAAAACTGGAGTTGAAAATAGGATTAAATTAGATTTTTAGAATTAAAAATCAAATTAACAATATCAAAGCAAAAAAAATCCCATTTCCAGGAAACATCTGTAAATATTCACCAACAGAATTTTAGTGTTAATAGAAAGAATCTGAGCTTTGCAAATGGGAAGTTGCAACTTCACCTTGAGATTTAGTCTGATAAGAGCAGCTGAGTTTATACATAAACATCTTGCTGAGTGCAGCATTAATGCAAGCTCTGCGAAGCTGGAGTAATTTGATGTTTATGCTTGTTTGCCAAAATAAGTGCATTTGCTGTAATGCTGTAAGACTCTTGCAACCCAGCTGGCAAACGCACTGGACGAAATGAAAGTGTCTGACTATAGAAACGTTATAGAAGTGTCTGGTGAAGGTGAGTTTTTATTGTATTGCAGAGCAATCTGAATGTCACATTTTAGAGAGTGGGTAAGCGAACGCAGAGCTGCTGTTGGGACAGTGACAATTGGATGAGAGAACATCCTGAATGTGTTGCATTTCCCTAATCTTGCGAAATGTGCAAGCAGTCCTTCTCACAGTGTTTGTCAGCTGCTTTGGGGATTAATTAGCATAGCAGCATTGGAAATGGATCCACTGCAGAAGAAGACTGTCCCTTATTTCGCACACTGTTAGTGGGCCAGCATCACACTCTCACAGAAATAGACAGCTCGCACTTCAGGAAACTCTGAGAGGTAGAGACTATAAACAGCATGTTACTCTTAGCAAGGTGCTACTTGTGTCATCCAGGCAAATGTCACTTGGTAATACTGCGTACACCTCTCTGTAAAATAATAACGTGACCTCTCTTTCCACTTGTTTTTAAAATACTTGTAGGGCTGCAATGAAATGAAGCAAAAACAAATAAAGTTCAGGTGTTGACACAAAATAGTACAAGAGGATCTTTTTGTTTCTCTTTGTTTTAGTGAGGAAAGGTGAAATCTAGTGTCATATTACTTAACGTCAGGTATAAAGGTGTAAATGTGATGCTAATTTCAGGTGGGAAGAGTGGAAACCAGTGGAAACACACCCCTCACTCTCCACTGTAATGTGTAAACATTGGGAAAACCACGTCATTATCAGTCAATTAATGAATCAATCATTTGTCATATGTAATCATATAAGGTACAATCACTGTGAAATGTAATTAGGCTTGACGCATTTTAATTACAGCATTTTAAAGCTGTTAATTTTGATCAGTTTCAGCCCTAGATATGGTGTGAAACCAGAGTGTTAATATTTAAATATTTACCAGTATTATATGGCTCACTGCACTCGCCAGACCTGTGGGACCCGCAGGTTCGGATAAGCTTACTAGAAAATATCATGGGTTCGGGCAGGCGGGTCAAAAAGTGACAAAGCAGCGTTCCGAGTAAGTTTTTAATAACTTACAGAAACATTGCGTGCAAGTCCACCTTCCACCTTCTCTTCCCCTCTTTCTCTCTCTCTCTCTCTCAAACACACACACACAGCTTTATAAATCATCATTAGAGTGCTGAGGCTTCTCCTGCGAGTTTTTTCTCTAAGTGGTATCTGTAGCTTTTGTTTACATCACCGGTGCCAAAATTCTTATATTTTTTTGACCGGCTCGGGTTTGGGTGGTTCATTAAGACATATTTTTGCAGGTTGGGTGGTGCGGATTGGCTCTCATAAGGGGTCGGGTGGGTGCAAGCATCAAAAAACCCTGACCCGCACATCACTGGTGCTCACTGAAATTCACCACGGGTACAGATACTGTACAGATACTTTACTGTTCAAGAGTTATATTGCTCAGTGCGACAATCATCTTGCTCGTTGCCGTTATTGCTTTTTATCTTTTATTCCTCCGATATATCTCTTGGCTTTGTCTTTGTAGAAGCAATACGCTACTCAAGGCTGCATTTTACAGATTGATTTTAGGTGGTTTTGGAACAGCTAGTGTCTTATAGTGTTATAATCCTAAAGATTTCAGTTCTGGTTGATTTAGCGACACCTGCAGTTACTGGTGGAAACTCTAAGAGTATCTTAGTAGTACAAGTTCCACAGTTATGTTTGAAATGACACGTTTATCAATCACTGAGGGAAGGAAAGGACTTCCAGAGGGTTTATTTCCGTGTCCCTAGTTGTCAGCCATGATGAAAATTTAATATCTTATTTATAAAATGCGGTAGCTATACTTGTACTAATGCAAATGTTTCCTCTTATAAATGTGCAGCTTTTCTGGTCTCCCAGATTACACATCATTACGTGACACATTCACACGTTAATTACGTGCTGTGTGCGCATTTGACGGCTCTTGTCTTTCGCATTTCGTGCAGTACAAGCATACGTCATTTTCTGTTAATCCCTGGTGAATGCCATTTGAATTCACGGGAATGGTGGACTCCGCCACTGACAATGCAAACTATTATATGGAGAGGTAACTAATGGGTGTAAATACATTTAATGGCTATAAACAGTATCAAAAATTGGGTTTGACATGATGAAAATCTTAAAGACTATAACTTTAAAATCCTTAAAATCCTTCAATGGTGTATTAGTAGATAGAGGTAATTACAGAATATATTAATGCACTCCAAGTTTCAACAACCAAATGATGCCGACAACTTCATAAACCAGGAGGATTATTTTAGATGTTGCAGGTAACAGCCCCTTCTCTCCTCTGTGTGGAGACATAGTTTGTTCAGTTACTCACCCTGGGATTCATTAGAGGAAGAATGATTGCTGGAGTATTTTACTTAAGTCTGTGTCTTCACTTAGATTCTCCCGAAGTCAGTTTTCACAAGAGAATTGCTTCTAATTCCACCCTCAGACATTTGCAGTGTTTCACAGCACGTCATTACTCTGTTGTTAAGTACATTAAGGGATTTCTATTGTGACACAGTGTTGTAATTCACCTTTTTGTTGTTTCACTTTCCTTTAAACGGCCTCGTCTACCTCGTACTTCATACAGTGAGTAAGTTCTATGTTCATTTCTTCTCCCAGAGATGGGATCATAACGGCATTCAGACGGGTTTCACATGTTGGCGTGGAACACAGCATTTAATAAAAAACAATAGAAATGCAAAGAGAGCAAAATATTCCTGCACAGACAAAAGTCAGCATCATATGCTATCCTATCTTGTGGCTGCATTGCATTGCAGTCTACTGAGGCTAATTTCCAAATGGAAAAGAAGAAATCTGCTTACTAACCAATTGCCACACACCAAATAGGACATGGCTTGTTGAGCTACAAAAGCTTGAAGGAAATTAATTACACAATTTCTTGCTGATTGCTCTCTGAAAAGTAAGAATACTATTTTGGTGAGCTACTAAGTGGTTGCAATGTTTCCGGCCGTTTATCAGTTTTAATGGGTCATTAAAGGAGAGGGAACCAGCAGGGTGCACTCAGGTTGCCAAGACATGTGCTGAGTGCACTCAGCATTTCCACATGGACAGGACCTCCATCACTGAGCTTTGCCGCACTTGGACAATAATTTGAAAAGCCACCCATCTGTCCGGAATCAATTCATGATGTTATTTACACACCGAAAATGTTGCTTAAATTTCTGTAGTATTCTGTAGTAAGTATTTTTGACACAAACCAGCATGGAAACAATCGATGTTTATCTCTATTGTGCAGCTTTCTAATATCAGTGCTCCATACTCTAGCCTTGTGCTCATAAAGATGCTGCACGAAAGCAAATATGCAGGAATATTCAGTTGGTTTGTCATAAAGATGTGACAGAAAGTGTTTGTTTGGCGTTTCAGAGAAATGAGCGGTGAAATGCATGGCTTGACTGAATAGAAAACACAAAGATGTCATCAGGAACCTCATCTTTCAGTGTTAGATATATTTTTGCGATCCAAATTCTTTCTGAGAAGTAAATATAAGACATAGCTTTTTGGAATTTTTGTGAGGACTGTATATTTTACATTTTATCTAGTTAATAAATGTTTAATCAAACCAATTCTGTCTATTAAATAGTACCGAATGCATAATTAACACCTGGATAAAGGTTGCATACTATTAGATATAATGCATTCTATTAAGGGACGCCTCGGCAACAAAAGGGAGTAAAATGGGACAATTTTTCAAAATACTAATATGAAGGACAAAAAAAAATCCAAGGTTTTGTAAGGAAAAGGCATACCCAGAATTCCACTGCACAGCACACATCTTCTTCTTGCCTAAGATCTCCTGTACAGTGATCTGAATTGGGCCCTAGGAAATAAAAAAGACAGGTTTACAAATGTATTAACATCCAGATTTGAAATAATAGTAGAAAAAGGTGGTATCCATTGCTTAGAAATGTCTCTGCTACAGCCGGAGCAGCTGCCACTATTTACTCTGTGTTTCATTGATAGAAAATAGATGAAGCGCTAATGGATGCGTGCCACCAGTAGTTCTCCATCCTGTGTAAGACACGGACTTTGCTACAGAGGGCCCTTTGTCCTCGGCTTCTCTGTATTGATTTTCTGGCATATGCTTGGTTTTCTTGAATGGTACAATTTGTAAGATTCATAATGTTGGGACGGCTTAGCTGCCGCGTATAGACAGAGTCTGCAGGAGGATAAAAACGCATGGCTTCACTTTGCCAAAAAAGGAGTCGAGCTAAATGATTTTCTGTGCCACTTTCTCAACCGGATGGTCTTTAAACTAGCTTCCCCAGGAGATTTATTTTTTAGGATACCAGTCGTTTAGATGACTACATGAGGGGAAACACTGTTTAAACATATAATAGAAGCTCTATCCAAACCACACTTCCTTCCAGCAGAGACAGTATGAAGTCTAGTCATCGTGCAGTGGTAGAAATTTTCCTTCTCACTTAGTCACAAGCCTTTCAAGTGGATATCAGACTGTGCATAATGTTTTGGAATATTTATGCGTGCATGTGAATATGAGTTAGCCTGGGATTTCAGTGCATTTAGCGAACATTTAGCTGGTCCAAACCCGCTCTGCTCCCAAAAGGGTTCACATTTGCCAGTCTCCGGCTATGTTTGCAGGGAGCCAATTATGCGGCAGGTGTAAAAAGCAGGTAATATCCTGTGAAAGCGTTCAGTAAGCTCACACACACACACACACTAATTTGATGCTGTTACATTAAGTCTGTGGATCTGCATTGTGGTGTAAACACATCACAGGAGAAGAGCTTCTGTCTCAGTCTCAGAGAGCCTCAGGCTTCTGTCACAATTGCAGTTAGAAATCCACAAACAGTATACTGCAGTCGGTGCTTTTATTGCAGCAACAGTTTCACCTAAAGAAGAGATACATTAAGGGAATTGGGTAATTATTGATCTTTACTGCTTACCAGTGCAAACTGCAACAACACTGGTACGAATGATTTCTAAGAAAGATCAAACTGAGGAACATGATCTTATGAGAAATTGGATTGCATTTGAAATAGTGCTCAAACAATTCGATTCATCGATTAGTTGACTAACAGAAAAACTCATTTATCAAAAAATACGTGAAATATTCACTGGTTCCAACTTCTTACATGCTGCCTGCTGCTTTTCTCTGTTTTATATCATTAGAAATTGAATGCCTTTGGATTTTGAAGACCAGTTTGTCAGTTGTATAAAACAAGCTATTTGAAGACGTCACATTGATCCCTGGGGAATTTTGATTGCCATTTTTGATAATCTTATTGACCAAACGATTTAATACATAATGTCTGTTATTTGAAGTATTTAAAAGTTCTCAGTTTACTTTTAATTTCTGGGTCAATTTTGGATGAATTCAGCAACTGTGGCGCTGCGTTTTGTTAACAACTGCATCGACTTTCTGATTTATGTCTCTGACTGGCTTCGTCTCCGTAGAAATGGTGACAGAGGCTCATGGGTATTGTAGTATTAAGACCCATCGCCATGCCGAAATGACAGACAAAACATGATTTCCCAGAAATGTGGCTGAAATAATTTAAACTGGTGGCAATAACATAAACCTTTAGGATTGTGACATTATCCAGGAGTGTCTTGTGTGTCTATGTTCAGTAATATTGATAAGAAAAGTTTGAAATGGGAATACAAAATGAGGAAAAACACTTACGGAGTCAGCGCCTCCTCTGACTTTGCAACACTATGAGAGTATGATTAAAAAAATGTGTGTTTCTGAAAGACATCATGCAAACCTTTGTGAAAACATGGCGAACAGAAACATCTAGTGAAGAGGTAACCTAAGACGTAATCATCTTGAAAGATACTTAAATAATAAAACTGATTTGGCTTTTGTTTATTGGCTGGAGAACGAGACCTTTCAGCTGGTGGGAGTGACGTGTTGTGTAGAGCCATGGCGGGATTAAATTTTTGTCAGGCTCCTATTAATCCCCACCAGTCACCTGTCACCTCCAAGTTCCCATCAAGTACAGTGCACACAGAGAAGAAGAAAGCAACCAACACCTCCATGATGGAGCGCTAAATGGCCTCAGTTTTTCTGTGTCAGTTAGTTTGAGGGAATGTGATTCAACACTTCAGTTTTATTTGGAAATATGTGAACACCATATAAACTAAAATACAGATTCTGACACATTCACACATTCAGATTAGGTAACACTGCAGGACCCACCTTATTTTATATTGTATTCAAGTAGCACAAATGTCCAGGCTATTTTGCAATTAATCAAATTACATACAACCAATTGAAGCAAGTTGAGGCAGGGGTTGTTTGAGCCCCTGAGGGTGTAGAGCTGCTGAGAATACAGAGAAGTTTGGGGGGTTGGGAGAATGTTGAAACTCCACAGAGGAGGGAGCATTTGTGCCCAAATTGATGGATTCAGGAAGTGAATTTGAAGATTTCCACTCATATACCTTTATCTATTTAAATGTGAGCTTTTATATATCCATTTGTGCAGCTGACCCTTGATCTGCAGCTGATTTACTCATTCAACAGTACGTACTTTAAGCCCACCTGACTCCTGATGCTCGTGCTGACGGTTAACTCCCACTAAATGCCCGTCATGCTAACATTGTCCATGCTGAGCGTGGTGCCAGGCTGTGTCAGAAAGGGTTGGTGGAAATGACTCTTTCCCTTTCACTCCAATGTCACCTTGTCTGTCACAGCGACTTGAATTCGTTTGGAGCCGGAGTGAATTCTCAGGAGTGACGACGGTGGAGATTGCTAATCCGTCAGAATGATTTGGTGACAGGCGAAAGTGCTAATCCTCCCGTGTTATTCAGTGCCAGCGAGGGCCGCCTAATCCTTCGCTGAGGGTCTGATGTGAAAAGAGATGACGCTAACTAAACGGCTCTCTAGGAAAATGATAGGGGGGTCTGGGAGAAAGTTCACGCTTCCAGTGCACACTGACATTAGCACAGCCAATATTTACTACTGCTCTGTGTATTTTGCCATAAACACCTTAGATTAGGAGCCAAAAACGCATTCATGTGATGATTGACAGCAGAATGAAAAGACAGTTTGTTCCTCAGATGAATAGAAATCATGACTGTTGGGGAAACACGGGCTGCTGTGGGATTTACCTTTGGGGAGAAGTTTCTTAAACCTGTTTCAGGGTTACATTTTTATTTTTAGAGCAGAGAAACTGACTCAGCTTTTGAGTATTTGAGTAAGTTTGAATAAGCATAACATTCAAATATCACTAACATGTGATTACCACAATTTTGATTGAAAAATTGAACTCAAATAGACTCGTCAAAATAGATTTTTCACTCACAAAATGTTTAGTTGCTTGCTATTCGAAAATGTAGCTACTGAAAGAAGCCTTAAATGCAAGTGATGCTGCTGCGGCTTATTTCTCTCACTCCCCTGCCTAAATACAAACTGATTTGAAGTCAGTTAGAACATGTTGCGGCTTTGGCACCAAACGTCCACATAAGTTCAAACATCTGTCTGAAAGACTGGCTGTTCCAGAGATCCACCCAGCGCCCAGGCTTTCATCAGATTCTTGTTATTAATAATTGCTAACAGGCAAAATTACTTCCTAGAAATGTGGAGCTGAATACAGAGAAAATATCAGGTCCCACGCTGACAGTTTGTAAGTGGAGGAGACTTTCCAGGGAATGAGAGGGGTGTAAGTTCTAACAGAAAAGAATTGGGAATGAGAGCACATTATAATCACGACTCCTTTGGCAGCTAATAGGAAATGAGTGGTTTTAAAAGCTATAATAATTATAGAGCTGTCAGAAGCATTTGCTTTGGTTTCCGATACCTAGCATGACTACATATAATGTTTACCATCAGTTGAAATCATTTATTTTTAAGAGGAAATTATGTAAATTAGGTGTGCAGTGACCCAGAGGTTATGTGCAGAAAGTGGAAGTACGATTTTTGAATTTGCAAATGAATCGGAAACTTCTTTTCAAAAACGCAGGAGTTAATCACCTAATTATTAGCACTCTGATGCAACTACAGTATTGTTAACTGGGGGCCTCTCATTCACAGAGATTAATCATCTTTTCTGACTGAATGAGAGGCCTGAAGCTTGGACAGAATGAGCCCGAGAGATCTGACAAAAAAAAAAAGGTCTAAAAATATCTTTGATTGTGGAGCACGCATGTAGAAACGGACAAAATTAAAGAAATAGTTCGACATTTTAGGAAATAAGCTTATTTACTGTCTTGCTGAGAGTTAGATGAGAAGATCAATACCACTCTTGTGTCTGTTGACCATGTAAAGCCTGACACTTCAAAAGAATAATTATCAAAAATTCATTTTTTTTTAACAGAGGTGTTTATTGGACCTTTTGACAGAGTAAATAAATATTATGCAATTTTAATTTGCATATGATTTTCTCTTCATAAATGATACATCCAGCTTTTATGGCAATTTATTTATCTCAATGGGGATTTTTTTCCCAAACACAAATATACATTTTTTTTGCATTTATTTACACACAAGATATACAGTAACATATTAGTGAGCTTTAGAGGTGCTGGTAGGCAGGGGGTTTTTAACCTTTGGACAGAGCCAGGCAAGCTGTTCCCCTTTTGCTCAGTCTTCACGTTAAGCTAAGCTAACCGTCTCTAGCTTCATTTTGAACGGACAGATATGAGAGTGGTATTGATGTTCTCATCTAACTCGGGTAACAAAGTAAATTAGTGTATTTCCCAAAATTTGAAATGTAATTACTGTTTTGGATATTAGAAACTGACATTGTACAAATACCTGAATACAGTGAGTAAGATGTGTTGCTCCCTGTATCCATGTATTACTTCTGTGATGGATGAAACTTGATTCTTTTCAATACACCATCTGTACTATAAAAAGCTCATTTTAAAAAGGCTATTCCATTATACAGTACATGCCTGTTGTCTTTCAAAATAATTGAATCCTTACAGATTCTTATCAGAACTTCAGTTCTTATGAACACAATACAGACACAAGATGCAGTTAGTCATTTATGTTTCCCTCTTAAAGTAAATAAAAATGCCTTATTTATGAGCTTCCTCGCTGTTTTCAAATGAGAGTACTTTCCATTGTTCTCATTTCCTCTGAAATCCGCAGAAGCATCTGTTGAATCTTAAAATCAAGGACGGACTTTAATCAATACTTTGGATCAATATGGGCACCATATAATTGCAACAGGCCCCTACTAGGACAGTACAAATGCCTCCCCTGAGTTTTGTGGCGAACATAAAAATGTTGACAACAAGAGGCCGTCTAACATCAGCGAGCTCCTTTTCTCCTTTTTATTTTTAGAGGTATGGAATGGATGTAAGTTAACACTTGACCTTTTAAAGTGGCGACGCCTCTTTGCCGTTGTGGTTTGGCGTCATCCGAAATTGAAAGAGACAAAGTTTTGAAGGTAGCCACAGAAGCTCCCTCGCCTACTGAAAGAGAAAATCATATGTTACATTGTGTTGAGTAAAACCCTGAGTGTGGGCTATTTTGGTGTTTTTAATATGGCTGTTAGGATTTCACACAAGCTTAACAGAAAATAATCCTAACCCCTACCCCAGCTGCAGTAAGCCTTAAATGGCACTCTTACAAACTGCTGAAACTTGGAACTAAACGATAATGCAGTTTTCAAACACATTATGTGGAACTTGTTTGCAGAAGATAACATTATTAGAAAGGTTGTAGGAAAAACTGGTGTAATATGCTAAGACAAATCTCATTTAGGTGAATGGGGAAGGGGCCCATGAGTCAGTGGTGGTATGCATATACCATGAAAAATGGATGAGTTCTACCTCCCGAGACTAAAATTAGACAGAAACCTAATATGGCGAGTGTCCTCCAAGTAACACTCTGATTTATAAGCAACATCAAGACAGGGGGTGAGAAAAACCTGCTGTTCTACTAAACACTTGCCAAGATAGGTAGGGAAACGTAATGCCAGTCGACACACCGTGGAATATCTGATTATTCCTTTTGCGGGAAACCTAAGCAGCCATTGAAATGAAGCAATGGCGTCTTTTCAAGCAATCATTTCACACAATATGATTACTGTGAGACTGTCCTTCAGTGACAACGGTGCTGAGGTAGAATATAAAGTGGCATAAAGGATCATACACAATGTAGTATGAATATTGATACACTTTTCAGTTACCATTAGCTGCAGATTTGAGTGTGTGCATGTTAATGTTAGGAGAGAACAAATTTCAAGTGGAATCGTGGCAAGCAGCTAATAGATTAGCTACTTATCTAGTTTGTTAATTAATGAGGAAAGACCTTAATGGACTTTTTTGGTCCTTTAGCTTCTGGAAGAAGGCTGCAGAGCATCTGTAGCAAAAGCAAGTTATTAATCACTTACTAACATTTAAAAGTGTGGACTTAATGGCTCATTAATTGATCAATTAAAGCTCTTTTATTCACGTATTACTGTAAATTAACAACTCAAAAACTAGCCCGAACTGTCTCTAGATCTGCTTTTTGTCATCCAGACGTAGGTGTCTGTTCCATAAATGTTCGTTATGGCTTTATTCAGACATGACAGGATTGTAAAGAAAGAGCCACAGTGCTTGTGCGATATTTGGTACTTGGTACGCGTTTTCTGATCTCTCAATGGCTGCATCAGCGGTGGATTTTAAAACACATTTTGCTCTTGAAGCCTTAATTAATGACAGTTGTGAGCATAAAATGACATTAAACCTGCTTTAATGGAGTCTGTGCAACAAGCTACAAACACAACACTGACATCGTATCACCTTATAAATAGGGGCTTATTTACACATAGAGCAGGACAACATCAGCATTCATCTGGAGTCGTGATTGCATTTACCTGACAAATATAAGTGTCACAGACAAAGCAGGCAGAGTGGCAGAGTTCAGTGATTTATTGTTGAACAAAGGTATATATAGGCTTACAGACAGGTACAGGTGGGTCGACAGACAGGTTCAGGTACCTAGTGGATGGATGGAGAATGGAAATGGTATGCATGGGCATAGGGGAAGAGTGAGGTGGCTGCTGAAGGGATGGACCGGGAAGCAGAATGTGACAGTAAGTCCACCAGCTCCTGAGGGAAATATCTGGCTCTTTAGCTGCTCCGCTGTGTTCAGCAGCTAGTCGCTAACATCTAACTTAAAATTTGGTGCAGGGCAGGTAGTGTACAGTAGACATTTTGGATTAGTTTTAGATTTTTTAAAGCAGCTGCCTGCTGCGTCTGAAAACAACTCTGATGAGAGCGGTGAAACGGAACCAAAACAGGAACATTGCTGCCATAAAACCAAAACAATGAACAAAAAGACACTAAAGCGCCGGGAGGAACTACTGAGTTGGGTGATCTTTCTCTGTGGGTTCATCACTATGAGTGACACCTCTCACATTAGACATAGCCAAAAAAAATGTATTAGAGCATCTTTAAATTGGGACTCGTATTAGCTCAAATGCAGTATGTACAGCATTTTGCGTGCATGTGGTTAGAATCCATGAAAAGTCTGATTACTATTATCGTTTGTGTAAGAGGTATTTTCTTTGTTTTTAATGAGGCAAACATGATGTGCATTTCATTTCTCTGTGTCTGTATTTTAGCTTGTGCTGCTGCAGCCTTTACGTCAATCTGACGGCATTTAATCCAGACTTGTGCCGCATGGAAAGCGTTACGGAAAGGTCCGATCTAGTGAGTGACTTGGGTGCTTATTCAGACGTGAGACCATCATGTAAAATTGTCATCATATCTATGTAACGAGGAGCATATCTTGTATGTGAATTTTAATGTTTTAGTGTGACAGACAGGAAAAAAGGATACATGCTGTTGTGACATAATTCAGCTGGTGGAGGAACGTCATGTTACACATTATTCATGTCCACAGCATGGAGGCTCAGTTGCAGAGTGTTTGTGCTCTTTGTTTCAGTCCTGGAGGCTGTAGTTTAGAAGCAGTATGCCGTCCCTCCCTCTGTCTATCAGTATGAGCAAACACTGACTAAGTATTAACTGGACTTTTCTAAATCCAGAGACTGCAGGGTGAAGCAACATCCCTTGTGAGCCTGCCGCACAGCAGACGTACAACAAGCCACATGGTGGAAGACAGGATACGCTGTTGATGGCTCAACAAGGCACCGCTTCAGAGGAAACATGGCCAGTGGTGCAGAAAGGAGCAGTTTAATTGGCAGAGTTTGAATGCACAAGCACTAATTAGCCGAGAAGAACACGATTCGACTTCCGAATCCCAACAGCATCCTGAAAACTCTGCTGACATTTTGCACTCTGCAGGGTGGTCAGTGGGTGTGCACAGTGCCACAATTCCCAGAATAGAAAACACATTTGGCTTGTTAGTATTTGTGGCGAATACACAGTGAATTACCATTAAACTGAGCTCGGGCTACACTGAAAGTACAAAGCATTAAGGATGCTTCCTGGTGCTTTTACACAATCCACATCTCAGTTGTCTCAAAGATTAGAAGTCCTTTAGCTCCTCTGCGTCTCTTTCACCACATCTTCTGTCTCAGCGTATGGATGTAAAAAGAGCAATCAGCAGGGATTTTTTTTTGTTTGTTTCATCAGACGACTTGATGAATACAACACGGTTCCCCCGTGTTTTGTTAATTCAGCGTACCACAACAAGGCCCCTCTTTGAATCAGCATCGACTCCATGTGCTAGCGTGTCGTAAACGCAATTTGCGTGCACGTTTGTTTGTGCTTCAACACGTAGACGCAAAAAGGATGATGGGTTTAATGATGTATCCTTTCAGGTCAATTACTGTGCAGAGTATGTTGTATGCTATATGCTCACGCTGCGGCAATAATCGCCTACATGTGAACTCATGTGAAGTAATTCCATTATTCATGCCACTATTATATCTGGAAATGAGCAAAACAGAACAGTCGAGCGTATGTTTAATATTTCATGGGAAAACAATAGGATGAATGAATACTGTACACTTTTTACAACTCCAGTGATCCAAAGTGACAAATGAAAATGTAACAGAAATATATGCTTATTTTCTTTTAAATGAGCAAACAAGTGTAAAATGTGCCTTAAACTTCTTTGCAGAGGTTTGTAGTGGGAGTGAAGTAAATAAGATTTATATTGATGAAAATAATAATGGCTTCTTTCCAAAGAGCTGGGTGCAGAATAATTGCAGCCATGTAAATGAATTCAAAGCCTCGTGTTTGTAAGGCTGTGGGAAGAGGAGAGAGGAATTATAGTCCAGATCATCACTATGCACGGCAACCACAAAAACGACCCATGCTTTTAATCTTATATACCTCTAACCACACATATTGGAGTAACTGTGCTAATAATCTTAAAGTTTAAAGTTGCAGTAGTGCAGATGGTACTTTGCAGAAAGATACAACACAAAGCACTGAGTTAATGGACACCTAAAGGCAAAAAGAAAAGTGTCAGGCACACAGTCTGTCAATAAAATTCATTATTAATTCATAAATAATTTTGTGGCAATCAATACTGTAATTTAGAGTAGTTTTAAAAATGTATTGGAACAGTCCAATTAAGTCCCTCTCGGTCTAAAATGCATTTGTTCTGCTCCTGTCAAAGGCTGCAGATTTGGAAAGTGGCGTGATAATGAACAGGGATTTAATGGCGCTCGTCTTGACAGATCGGCCCACAGATTAAAATCAACATGTGCACCGAGCATTGCTCAAGTAGTGCGGAGATCTCCTGGAAGAGCTGTAATCAGCTTCTCAAGCTTTACTCTGTTAAAATCACATTAGAAATCACAGTCAACTCAAGCAAACAAGGGTTTTTATCTCATCTCATAAGTGTGGCTTTCCTCATTTCTTCATGTGTTTCTGCTTTATCTTAGTCTCCGCTCTCTTTATTTTTCCCTCCTCTCTCTTTCGCTCTCACTCTCAACAGTGACTCATGCATCACCCTACAGCTTCTTTTCGGCTGTCAGATTTTCTACAGTTTCACTGACTCTAATCCAATTCAGAACCAAATCCCAAAACGCTCAACCCTGTAGGCTGCCCTTCTCAATGACCCCCCTCACCATTACCATTTACCCAGAATTCTGTGGGATCTTGTATGTTTTCAATCCTGCCCATGACACGCTTGGCTCCAAGTGTTTCTAAAAATATGGCTGGGCTCGAAGGGAGTCAAGAAATGGCCACTGTACCGTATGTGTGCCACCAAGGTCAGCCTGGGTCAGGCTATCAGAGGCATAGCTGTACACAAATAGGCCACTCAGAGTATAGAGTCATACGCCTGTGATGTGCCATAGATTACTTCAAATCTGTAAATTCTTTATTTGAACTTGCATAAACAGCTAATTCACTCCCCCAGCAGACATGGAGCAACATTAGCATTCATTTGGAGTTGTGTGTCTGTACACCTGGCGAATATAAGTCCATAAGTCTGTTTTGGTCTCCACCAACTCCTGAGGGAAATATCTGGCTCTTTAAATTCTCCACTATGTTCACCAACGTTAGTCACTAGCTTTGTCTATCTGCCGTTTGGTGCTGGGCACCAACATCTGCCTGTTGTGACTGGAAACAATGCTGATGAGCAGGTGAAAAGGAACCAAAACAGTAAAGTTTAGGGACATAAAACCAAAGAAATTAGCTTGGGTGATAATTACCTGTGAATTTCTCACTACGAGCAACACCTTTCCCATTATACAAAGTCATTTTCTTCATTGTTAATCAAAATATATTGGCTCAGCTTTAAAAGGTCATAAATTTCATAATTTTAATATATGCAAATGTGCCATTAGATGTGATACTCTGGTTTAATGAGTGCAAATCAGTGAGATCACAGAGTAGACATTTGGCATCCTTCGAATGTTACTTGCAATTGTTCCTTATAGTGTTTCTTAAATTTGGGACTACATTTCCCATGAACCCAGCAGCATCCTGCTCTTACTCCTCAACATGTTGGAAGTGTTTTTTTCTCCCCCATCTGCCTTTCACTCCTTCCACAATCTGCCATTGCCTGAAAGTCTGAAAAGCTTTAGCTTTATTTTACTGGAAAATCTGAGGCCTCGTCAAAACAAGCTACTAAACCTCTGGCTAATTCTGAACAGGTGCCCCGCAATACAAAAGAAAATATAAGCTGCAGAAGCTGCCGTTTTTTCAGCAGTGACCTCACTCATTTCTTGTAATCCTGTCAATATTTGAAGAGGTGATGCTAAAATGCTAGCTGCAGTTTAGGGATTTGCTATCTGTGACTGCTTTTGCTTTCTCTCCATTCTTTTGTATTGTTTGAAACCACATTCTGCCATATTGACAGATACTTGAAGGATTTCATGCTATTATATTATATTACATACTGTCAACCCTTATCAGCTATCCATTCAGTCATTCTGTGGTGGGAGAAACATGTCTTTAAGGCAAATAACTGAAAACCTGAAAACAAAAAGCAGTTGGAGGACAGCGGGCTCCGTATGCCAGATATGGATTTGGACATCAAACAGACTGCTGGTCTTCAGCAGAATCAAAGCTAAGTCATTTTTCAAGGTTATGCACTTGTACAAGTGCTGAAATAGTATTTTAATCCAAGGACACGATTTACAGTCTTTGGGGAATCATCTTTATTTTATCAGTGTCTGCGCCGTGAAACCTGGATCTGGACAGATTTTGATTTATGATATTTACTGGAAATGTGTCAGATGTTTTTAGGAGGATTACAGCTTTAAAATGCAGAACATTCTCTTTAAAATAAGAAATTTGATTTTTTTTAGTGGCCTGTCAAAGAAGCTGAACTTGTTCGTCCTTTCAAGGTTTACCTCCAGAGAAAGCAAGCAAGGTCCAGAATAACAACAGCCATTTTTATCATGTACTTTTTCTCATATGAGCTTAAATAACTTACAAGGCTGTTGTGCTTTTGCGTGCGCACCAACTCTCTGAGCAGAGAGTGAGACTGCGTGCTGCCTGACACACAACTCTCTGACAGATCACCAGACCAGTTCCCCACTGCAGCAACAGACAACTGGACTGTAATTATTAAACAGAGAGGCAGAGAGGAACAGAGGCTGACGGGTAAAGGCAGACAGATAAATACACAAAGACAGAAGCGGGCTTGTGGATGGATAATAAGGTAGAGAGACAGAGATAGTTACCAGAGCGCCAGATGGATGGGCAACAAGACAGGTCGACAAATAGCAAGGCGGCCAGAATGACAGATTGGAAACACCTTAAACTAGGCTCCGCTATACCAATGAAACTGAATTTCCAGGAATGTATTCAATTTGTGTGTTCTCTCAATGCGAGGGCTAAAGGAATATGAAAAAATGTCACCCTCCTTACTCTATTTCTTCCTTTTTTCATTAATTTGATTGGCAGACTACATAGAGCGGATGGGAGTAAGGGTTTGTAGTTGCTGTGGCAACGGCCTGCTCTTTGTTAAAGGCTACATTCCTGGCATCTGATGTTTCTGCGCTGCGATCGATAAAAACCCCAGCCTGCAGGGACTGATGAACGGACTGGGGCTTTTGCCAGGCCAGGCAGGACCGGGGAGAGAAAAGGAGTTAGGTGGAAGATGTGCGAACAGGAGGACGGAGAGATGAAACAGCGATAGAGAGATGAGGGAAAGAGGAGAGATATGGAGATGCGAGCAGTGCAGCTGCCGAGCCGGGCGGAAAGAGTGAGCGCTGTGGGGAAGAGAAAGAGCGAGTGCGTGTGCTCTCCGGCTCCTTCTGCCTCATCTCGGCTATTTTCTGAACGTCACTCACTTCACTATCAAAGTAAGGTATGTGTCTGTCTGTGTGCTCATCATCTGCTTACCTTGGCAGGATTTTGCTTCGCAGTGATTGACAAGAGCTCTGCAAGCAGTCAAAAGCTTTTTTAAAGGCGCCTTTCATATTTCCAGCATTTTTCTTTGCCTTTATGATAGTGCATTCAAATTTTCACTGCTCACAGATGCGCCTTACGTTTTGCACACCTAATTGGCAAAGATAGCCATGAGCAGAATGCAGATACTACTGGTAATGAGGCAATTATGGTCAGCCTCTCTGTCTACTTAGCCATCTGTCAATTCAACAACCTGTGGCTGCTGGGAGGTGTTTTTTTTTCTGTCAAGGTCTGTGTCTTTCCAAGCTGTGAAGAGGCATGGCTCTCAGAGAACATAATGTTTTACAGTTGAACTCTGCATCCTTCCCCTCATTACCCTGTCATTATCTTCTCTTCCTGTAAACCCCCCCGTAGGGTGGCTGGGAATCGGAGCCACGTTTCACTGAGTAAACTAACAAAATGTAAAAGAAATGATGGAAACAGAAAACACTCACAAATCAAAATCAAACAAACAAATCCACTTAAACAAACAGAAATATTTCAAGAATCACTGCAAATTCCACTGATTAATTTCCTTATATTCTAAAATACCATCCAACCTATGCGGATAAACTAAAATGTGCCTTAAAGTGATTTTAATTTTATTTAATGTTTCACATGTAAAGTGCAGTTATCCTGTTATGTAAAGCTGAACGTGCTGCCATACCAGTATGCTTTTTATCATCATGAGCTGTGACTGTGTTCGCTCCAGAGACAGGCACAGTGACTGCAGTAATGTTACTCTGCCGTGCTGTATAAATTGGGATTCAGCCGGCAAGTAATGTGCAAACATTTAACATCGAGTGGCTTCATCATGAGCTAAAACTTTATTGATTGCTTTGGAAAAGCTGGGTCATTTGAGGAAAAAGTAATACAGCACAGCACAAAATGTATAGAACATAAAGAAGCAGTCATTTGCAGTAACAAGCAGTAAACATAAAGAGCAATGAAGCAATGAAGCAAGTAGAAGCTGTTGTGGGGATTACGTAAATGTATGCCTCTGTTATTGTTCACAGTTCTTGTGTTCATTGTTTGCTTTTTTATTGATTATTAAACAAGAGATGCATGCATTCTCCATATAAAAATGCCATATGTTTGAACGCAACATTTTAGGGAACTCACTGCATTCAATGTAAAATGAAACAATGAGCCAGTGAGATGACTCAGTATGTTGATTACTTATTAAGCAGTCATACAGTATATATTTGTTTCCATTCATCCTACTGGGGTTGTGTGTGCCTGCCAAATGCTGCTGTGCACTGAACTCTGTGGATTCATTTATAGGAGCAAGCAAAAGCTGCCATTTCATTTCCTGTTTAGTTTGTATTTTAGTTTGAACACTTGCCACACAGTCCACTCACCACCCCACGCCCTCAGATACAGACGCGCACCATTATCGTTGATGTAAAATACACAGTCACACACATGCAGCAACAACAAATCCACATGGGCGTTTAGCCTCACTGCACTCTAACGAGGGTCATTTCTCGCCATCGGGCTAAAACATCTTCCATCCTCATGAAACATCCCCAGTTAGCCTGCAACCTTTTGTACTAACACAGTGATGAACGGTCACACTTTTCTGCTGCTGATATTTCCCTTGCTGTGTCTTGCCCTGCTGTGGGTTTAATTCCATTCTATACACCTTGCCAGGAAAAGGGACAGTTCATTAAGGGAGAAAAGACTTGGCAGTTTAAGGAGATATAAAGAGTAAAAAGGTTGAAAATGTAAAAAGGCAGGGGGGCAAACAGGTGAACACAGTCTGAGTTGAGTTGAGTATTCTAACACATTCCTTGTTCATGTTTTGTGTCTTGCAGGGCTTGTTCGTGATGGTGCTCTGTATGGACAAGAAGCTGTGCCATGACAGAGGGCAACGTGGGTAAAAGAGACATGCGACACCCAGCCCTGCACCACTGCCACCTCTTCCTGGGCGGGGCCTTGCTGCTTCTCCTGGCCAACTCGGCCCTGAGCTGCCCCGCCCGATGTGAGTGCTCTGCCCAAAGCAAGTCGGTTAGTTGCCACCGCAAGCGTCTGCCCACCATCCCCGAAGGCATCCCCATTGAGACGCGTGTCCTGGACCTCAGTAAGAACAAGCTACGCATCATCACGCCAGACAACTTCTCTTCATTCCAGCAGCTGGAGGACCTGGACCTTAGCGACAACCTCATCAGTGTGGTCGAGCCCGGCTCATTTCGTTCTCAGCTTGCTCTCCGCTCGCTCAACTTTCGCAGTAACTTGCTTCAGCTGGTTCCTGCCGGCGTGCTGTCAGGCCTGACCAACCTCACCCGCCTTGACCTCAGCCACAACCGACTGGTGGTTCTCTTGGATCATGCCTTTCAAGATCTGCGCAGGTTGACGTCCCTGGAAGTGGGCGACAACGAACTGGTTTTCATCTCTCAGCGGGCCTTCACAGGATTACTTGGACTCCAAAGTCTGACCCTGGAACGTTCCAATCTGACCGTGGTCCCGACTGATGCTCTGGGACATCTGCACAGCCTGGTCGAACTGCGCATGCGCTACTTGAGCATTGGCTTTCTAAAGCCTTTTTCCTTTAAGAGGTTATCGCGTCTCCGCCGACTAGAGATTGATTACTGGCCCTGGCTGGACACACTGCCTCCCTTCTCACTGCACGGCCTCAACCTCACAACATTGTTCATAACCAACACTAACCTGTCTGCCTTCCCCGGCGCAGCACTGCGCAACCTGCCCTACCTCACACATCTCAACTTGTCCTACTGCCGCATCCAGCACATCCATCAGGGAGAGCTGGGCCAACTCCCACACCTGCTGGAGCTCCACCTCCAGGGGGCTCATCTGGTTTCTATCGAGCCCTTTGCATTTGTGGGCCTCAAATCTTTGCAACTACTGGATGTGTCACAGAACCGCCTGGACTCTCTGGAGAAGGGAGTGTTTTCGTCGCCAGACAGCCTCCAGAGGCTCTGTCTAGGTGGAAACCCATTAGTGTGCGACTGCAGATTGCTTTGGCTGCTCAATAGCCACAAGCCCCCCTCTCTGCAGATTCTGGATGTCCAGCCTGAGTGCAGTGCCCCTGAGCACCTCCTGGGGAAAACTCTCCGTGACCTCAGGGAGCCTCTGGTCTCCAGGTACATGACCTGCACGAAACCACGGATTGGACCCAACACGACCCAGCTGCTGATGGCTGATGAGGGTCAGCCCGCCCGCCTGAGCTGCATGGCAGAGGGAGCACCTCGGCCCTCAGTAGTCTGGATTACACCCCACAGACGCTACATCACAGCCAAGAGCAGTGGTAGGGTGGAAGTCCGACCAGATGGTACCCTGGAGATCAAGGCAGCGGAACTGCACGACAGCGGGGTGTACTTGTGTATTGCCAGTAACCCTGCTGGCAACGCTAGCCTGTCAGCCTCTTTAGCTGTGAAGAGCCTGGGCATTGGGGACAGATCTCACAATAGCAACAGGAGCTCAAACTATCTGTCAGACTCTAACAGCACATGGGGGAATGGGACTGTACTGTACAACATGACAGTCCCTATAGACATTAAGACTATCATTATATCTACAGCCATGGGCTGCCTGTCCTTCTTAGGTGTGGTCATCTTCTGCTTCCTGCTTCTGTTCGCCTGGAGCCGAGGGAAAGGACGCCATAAGAGCAACTTTGATATTGAGTATGTCCCTCGCAAATCCAACGGGGCGGCAGCAGAGGTGACGGAAACAAGTGGCCCACGACGGGTCAACATGAAAATGATTTGAAAAACGATGCCGACTGACGGATACGAAAGCAAAGTCAAAACAACAAAATGTCCACATATCAACTGAAAAAATTTTTTTTTTCTATGACACAGTGGATTTGTGACAACGAAAGTGATGTACTAATATAGTGGGTGTCGATATGACGGTGATCTAGTGATAAAGTGGGCATGTGAATATAAAAGTGATATATGAAACCGTGGACGTGTTTATATGAAATAATGTTCTCATACAGTACATTGAATATAATACTATAACCAACATATCAATATGGGAGTGATATAGTGCTGCACTAGGCATGTGTTTCAGTGGTGATGTGATGAGTAATGATGTTGTCGACTCACCGTGACATCAAGGTGAAGGAGGGAGCTGCTGGGAGTGACAGGGGACATCTTCGCGTGGCAGTAGAGCTATCATCGCTGCAACATGTCAGGACTAAATTGTCTAATACCCATATTAGCTGCAGTATGAAAGGTGTGCGTTGTGTTCATGTGTGCGCGCGTGCGTGTATGTGTGAGTGCATCGGTGTGCGCATGTTGCATTTGTGCGTTTCTTTGTGCATGTGCACGCATTGCCTTTCTTGTTGGACGGAACAGTTAAAATGAATGATAGGGTCCAAAGCATTTTTCCAGGCCTCTGTTCTTGTTCGGTCATTGTAACAACAGTATTGTCACTGTTGGGTAAAAGAGATGATTATCTACGTTTGTATGCAAAATCACAATTATTATATTCAAGAGAAATGCTGCATACATTTTGAAATAGGTCATTGTCCCCCTTGGAATGACTCCAACACTAGATGGGGATTTTTCTAAACTCAAGGAAATGTTAAACACACACACAGTAGTTGCAGTGTGAAGTCTGAGCTTTGTCTTTACCATAGAGCTCACTTTCCAGCAACACTATACACGTTTCCTGAAAAATAGCAGCGGTCAGTGGTGTTATTACTCTGGAAAAGCTTTTAGCTATAGAAATGGCATGTTAAACCCATTTTATAACATAATAAATCATGGGCAGATTTTCCCGCCAGACAAATCCCTTGATATGATATAAAAGAGTCGGTGGCCAGACACAATGGCAAAGATTTACTGGCCGGTGCCCTCTTTGGGACAAGACAAAGTTGAGCTTCACAGATTTATGGGTTGAATTTCCCCCCTCTCTCATTTTTCTTTGATCGCACCACTTCAAGCTAGCGTGTCCGGATTCTTCCCTGGGGCACCGGGTATTTAATAGATGGCAATTTGAAAGTTGTAGTGGAATCTTGTATTGTTTAGGTTTTTTCGTTGAAAATGTTTTAAATGTTTAGAAGAAAAAAAAAAACTGTAAAACAATTAAGGGCAATTCTTTGTAATGCAGGGACGTGGGTGTTAACTTGTGTGATCCTGTTGTGATAAAAATGTTCAAGGTTGTAAAATTGTTTTCATATGACAAATTTATGGGTATATTTTCAAAAGGAAATAAATCTTAATCATACCCCTAAAATTGGAGTTCCAGTAGTTTAAATTTTGCTTACTGACTTTACTGTGATGTTCCCTTTTAAATCATTTCCCAGAAATCCTTTTGTCTATATTATAATGTCACTTATAATATTTAAAGTTTTTTCCCTATAACCCATGATATTTCTTTGTCACTGAGTATTGTATTAATCATGACTTTATCCAACTTTTTTTGTGATATTTCTATCATGTCATATAGTAAACATTCTGTTGTAACTACTCAACATTTATGGCATTTTTACTCAGTATAATATTACAGGGGCAATGTGATTTGTACATGACTGTGTCCTCACTACTTTGACAGCTCAGTCTGTGTCTCCTGTCCAGAAGTTGTCTACCAATTAGCTGGTACAGGTGTTAATGCACTAGTCAAGCTTGAACACTTTATTCATTACACACTCACATCAGGAACAGAGTACAGCACCCAACATGATGGATAACGTGCAGCGGCACAAAAGTAAAAACATGGCGCTCGATCATTATTGGCTGATGCCTTCAAAGTAGCCACTGATGTCCACACTGCAGAAAAAATTACTGCTCTCATCTGATTTTTAGCCACACTAGCGGCATGGCTCTAGGGGTGGCGATGTCGGTTGGTTCACCGTGAAATTTAGTAGAAACATTCATGGCTCCCAGAGGATAAATCCTCATGACTTTGGTGAACTCTTGACTTTTCCACTAGCGCCACCATGAAGTTGACCTTTTTAGTTTTTAGTGAAATGTCTAACTATTGCATCGATTGCTGTGTAATTTAATACAGACATTCATGTCCCTCTCACAATGAATGCCAACAACTTTGTTGATCACTTAACTAAAAAAAAAAAAAAAAGTCTTTGGTTTATGACCAAATACAGTGCCTGAAAAACTAATGACATTCCCATCAGCCTCGGCTGTACTTCAGTTTAGTGCTAGTTAGAAAATGTTAACATGACAAGATGTTAAACTAAGATGGTGGACATTCTCAAACGCTTCCCGTCTCAAACCCAAAGCTCTCCTGCCAGTTCACTCGTAGTGTAGGCTACGTCCTCTAGTTTGGACATCTTCTCACACAGTAACAGAGTCATGACAGTGCTGACAAATTGTGGATTGTGTAGTCATACTCAAGCTGCTAGAGGTTGCGCACCCTGGGATCTGCTTGTGCACTTCCATGCGGTCCAGATGGGAATTGGAAAACTGCGACTCCATGCAGCTTTTTGCTGTTCACACTGATCAGAAAACGTCAAAACTGGGACATGTGAAGGGAAAACATCAGAATTGGGACACTTTGAGCTGCAGCATGTACAGCATGTAGCCTGGATAGCCTGTAAGCAAGCGAAAACATACCACGTTACATGACCCAACACCTAGTTAAGATGAAAGCCTGCGTGACCTACCTATGGTCATGTCAGTATACTCTCATCCAGGCCAAATGCTTCACTGATGAGGAGTTCTTAACAGCTGCCTTCTTCACTGCCTCACCTGACAATCAGATAAAATGAAATGCTAATTTGGCATCCTGCTCCGACAGAAAGCGTCTTCTTCAGACATCACTTGATGCTATCATGCTAATGGTAAAAGGAACTGAAGTCTTTTGTGTGTGAAAGCTCACAGGGAATATTCAGGCTGCTGCTGTGGCGTCATGACGACGAGATCAAAGTCCCTCCAATGGGCTGTTATTATTTTCGTTGCAGTTTCCCTTTTACAGAGAGAGAGCTGTAAACAATGGAGAGGAAATGTAATGAATCTATTACTGTCTACTTTCCTCACATCGTGTCTCTCACAGATGGAGGATTTCCAAATCCGTTTTTTAATGATTCAAGCTCATACAAGCGGTTAACAGTGTGTAATGTATATCAGAACGTAAAAGATTGCCCCGCTCAGTGATCTGGCAAAGAAACACCATGTTATGAGCTTCGTTTTACGCCTGCGATTAAAACCTGAACCATCATCTATTACAGTAAATACACTTTAAAGTGAATTAAAAGACTTAAGCAGTGTTTGGTGGTAGAGGTAAGAGTAGAGGCTCAGGGCCAGGCACCCGTAAATGAATGATTTCACACATCATAAAGGATCTTCGTGAAGAATCTGTCACAACCTTGCAGCCTCATCAAAGAGCATGAATCAAAGAGAACCAGACTCTGTGTGAGCTGCATCGGTGCGAGTTTAGCTTGGTCGGTAAAGAGGAGCTTCATCATACTAGAGATCCAGGTTTCCATGGGTGGACGAGCCGTCTTAACGTGGGATCTTTGACCATTTGGCCCGTGATTAAAATGAAAAGAAGTGGGGGTTATAAGTTCATCCCGTCTCATGAGATCATCTCTCTTCCACAGCCAACTTTACTTCAGCACTTTCTAGCTCCCAAAAACTGGACTGCCGTGAACTGACTGACTGTGCTGTGTATAAACTGAGTCAACCTAAGAGATAAATGATATGCTGTCTTTTTTAAAGGTCCTCAAAACACTTTTTTTTCAATCAGCTTCTTACTATGAGCATCTTGGTCCTATAAGAACACAACATTTTATGCCAGCGTGAGAACAGTTTTGGTTATTTCACATAAGAGATTTCTGTATTTGTGCTTTTTTTTTCTGTGTTCTTCTCACTGGTTTGAAGTGGGCGGGGCATCGTTGGAAAAAGATGATGTCATGTACTTCCGTGCACCAAATCAAGATTCGCTGTAATCAAATCCTGATGGAGCAGATTACCTTTGATTTGTTGCTTTTTGTTTTCCCAATCTGACAATGTACACATAAAACCTCATATACGCCAGGCTTGTCACAACTTATCACTAATTATACCCTTATTACCTCCTTGTAACCAAACTTGATAAGGTACCGATCTCTTTCCTAACTGCCCCTGCCTTACTTGTTTTACCAATCATTATCACTGCTACATTTCACTGTCTGGTTGCTCCAGACATCTGTGCTGTTTTGATGCATGCTTCACAGCAACCTGAATCAATAAAAAATATTGGAGTTTGGTGCAGTGGCTCTTCCCTGTGCCCTGGGGCTGGCTGATAATGTACAGATGATAATGAAAGGTCAGTCGCTAACCGAGCTGGCCTGCAGAGATGGCAGGTTCGTGCCACGCAGGACCCCAGAAAGCCCTCAGTAAGGAGCTGTAAAAGTGTAATGTTATAGCCTGGTGTTGTGCTGTTCTAATAGAAGCTTTGTAGCTGAATGTAGTTGAACTAATTCTCCTCAGACCATTCATCAAGGAGTGCAGCCGTCTTTGCATTTACAGTACATTACTGCAGATACAGTGGGCACAATAATTACTCTTCTCATCACTCTTCATGAAAACTACAAGATATTAAATACTCCAGTTACTGAGCTATCACTTCACATACAACTAAGAAATAAAAAGCAAGAAAAGCATCTTGAAACTTACTTCACTAATAGTTTTCAGTGTCATGTTTTTTAAAGAAATGGCCCATATTCAGACCAGAAGTAATTATACACTTAATGGTGTAAAAACTTAGGCAAGTAAAACAGATGGAGCTCCAGATTTATAATTGTGTTTACAGCTCCTAAAGTTGCAGCTTGGCATCTTTCACAGTGTTGGAGATTTCTTCATCTGAAGCATCCACAGACATATCTCTGCAGCAGCGAATAACAGAAGGAAGCGAGTATCTGATGAATTTATGAAGAAGATGAAAACATTCGCGAGGCTTTTATGTGACTTTTGAAAGAAGAAATAACACATGAATCCTCTTACAAATTAATACTTACATTTATAAACAATATAACACACACTGGCTCAGTCTAATGCACTCAAGTATTCTGCTTCTACAGCTACGTATGACCAGTAACTTGGTGGCTTACTTCTCTACTTGTGTAAGTGTTAAAGTCTGTGTCATCTGTGCATTTGCACGGTTGTTAAAGGTGAAACACTGTCAATTTGCATCCACTCGTGTCTTTCCATTGACTTTATATGCAATTGCGCCACATATTAAATGTGTTTTTTGCTCTTTACATTCAAATACACATGGATACCACATTTTAGCACTTACTATTATTCTGTAATAGTAGCTTGTGGCCCCACTTGATGCTGTTTTAAATTTTTAATCTCTGTAGTCCAATGTTGAATGAGCTAATTCAGATTAGAGTAGTTTAAGTTTGCTATAAACCACATCACAACCATATGACAGTATTAGTACTCTTTGCCACTGGAGGGGTCGAGGTCCATTGCTTGAACTGTTCGTATGATATCAAAGTACAAACTGATGTGGCTTTTTAACAGTGCTAACCTGTAGTCAGTTTTCCATCCAAATGTAGAGCAACTTTTTAACAGTACTTCCAGATAATCTGCAAAAGAAAATGGGAATTAATGCGCTTTTCCAACCTGTTCTCATTCCCAGTATTTGACGGCCTGCATGAGGACGGGTTTGCTTTTCCATCCACTACTGTTGATGTGCAAATATATTTTTTTACTGAGGCCAAGCCTCAATACTTTTTTTTTTTTTGCAAAACTTCAGCTTTTTTTTAAATTTCCAGCATTTCCACTCAAGTTTTTTAATGGTCAAATTGAACATGCACATAAAAACAGGTGGATGGGTACACACTTTGTGACATTAGTGCAGCTCTTTCCTTCTGTGTGGAAATGCAATAATGCTTCATGCCGGAGAGCGGTGAATTTTATTCTCATTTGTCAGTGGCTGTCCGCACTCACCATCAGCTCCCCATTTAACCCCGCTCTGGCCAAAGTTGAGCACCACTCATCTTATCTCTCTGGAACTGCCCCATTAAAACACAGCTTGTGGCAAGTGTCAGCGAGAGGTGCAGTGTGATAGATGAGAGCAATAACAGAAAAGAAGCACATCACATTGCGTCAGTGGTCGACCCCTGGGGTGTGGATTGAATTGATACGTCGTCCAGATCTCAGGGGGTAGACGTGGTTCAGTGTGACGTCACTTTACAGACTTCTCCCCTGAGTTGTATTAGCTTGGGCTGGGAGCTTATGAAGACGCCTTCCCTGCAGAGCGTTACATGTGTATGAAAAATTACAGCTGGGTGCCTGGAGGCATGCAGTGTGATTTGTGCTGAGGCCATGGAGAATTACAGTCATATTAGAGATGTCCTCTGGGCTTCACTTGCTGCCTGTGTGAACACAAGCCCTGTAGGCAGCTAAGCGCTCGAGCTGCCTTATACTCAGCAGCACTGCGGTAGAGCTATAACTTTATTTTGAAGGATAAAGGATGGAGGGAAACATGTCATTTACATATCCTGTATCTTATCAGTGCGTGTTAACTCATTTTTTTTTACTGTTGCACTGCAGTTGGCCAGCAAATGAGATGAATGATTATAAATGATTAATTTGTGAGTTATGACTCCCTGCCCCGTTTCCACCCGCAGATACTAAATCACAGAGGAAGAAAAGCAAAGCTAGGTGCTGATTAATTCAAACATTAATTCTCCGTACAACAAGCCTCCCAGTCAGCTTTAAATAGGCCCATTGTTCAACCGAAATTTCCCCCTCGCAAGACACAAGCGTCTTTTCATGGCAGTGTTCTTGTCAGTGAGTCACCAATTAATTTGGTGCATTCTGAGGGGCTGGCCAATGGCAATTAGTTTTACACCAGTCACATGTATAACAAGTCTGTGCGAACACGAAGATGTGACCCACATGCAGCCTGCTTGGACTTTACATGGCACCCCTAACAACAAATGTGATAACTGCTTTTTATTAATTAACACAATAACAATTAAAACTCATTTAAAAGTGCTACAAATACCTTGTTCTCATTGCACGTGTTGGCCCAAGAAGGATCCGTCCTCTGTTTAGCGCTGGTCACATGTCAGCCCACAGTCAAGGCAATGAGGCAGAAGTCAGCGCCTTTGCTGGATGAAGAGGTCACAGCCACGCTTAGAGGGTCAGGAGAGCTAATTAGACAGAATGAATGACGGGGACCTGAGGGGGTAAATGCAATTACCAACAGAATGAAAGGCATAAGTGGTGGAGATAAACCCCTGAGATATGTGCTGATGAAAGTTTAAATTCTTTAACTTTAAGCCCCGAAATACCTGAAGTTCAAAATCAAATATATGCAGCACTGTTAGGTGGGTAGAGCTCTGAGATAGCAGGAAGCTACCGCACAAACAGCTTTTGGCTCATTACCTCACAGCACACACTCTGATAATCGTTAGAGCATCACAGTTAGTTGCAGGGATGAATATACCTCCCTTCTGTCAGGGAATTTATGGACAACTATGATGACTATGTAAAAATCTGCCTGCTTGCCAAATTAAATGATGAGCTAAAAAGCTGCAGTGTATCGGGATAACAAGGATCACCTGCTCCTAAATATATACATCCCTGTCTCAGCAGGTGCTGCAAGATGAGTTGGACTGAGCCTGCAGACGGCGGAATGTCACTTCAAGCGCGTCTGGAGAAAGAAGCAGCCGGAATAATCATTATAGCCTGTTCAGCTCGTTCCCAAAAAGGAAGCAATAAGCAGAAGAAGTACCGGTGCTGCATGTTTCATGTTGTCTGTTTGATTGTTTGATCCAGGATAAAAGACGCACGGGAAACCCAGACGGCTGTCTCCGCTTGGCTTCCTTCCAAAGACTGTCACTGTTTGGAAACGACTGGGAGTCCCTTAATGTCTTAGCAGTATAGGAAGGATGTCTGGAGGAATTTAAATCTGCGGAAGTAAGACTGGGGTTGACACTTAACAGTGTCTGAGGGCACAATGATAATAGGAGCAACAGGGCATGAGCCCCTGAAGAAACATCTCAACATATGAATCAGCTTTGTTGGCCGAGAACATTTGTACGCACAAGTGAGTCAGCTCGACGAGTTTGTCATGTAAATTTCACTGATAATAAAAGAATTAAAAAAAAGGAAAATCAAGCCTATCCCAGATAAGAATGTAGATACTGGAAGATTCTGCAAAACCCCAGAATATGTGAAATGACAACGTCCAGTTATAAAATTCTCGCTTTCTACAATAATTGCACATAGCAGCTAACAAACAATAGTAAAGTCATGGCTATTGTTGGGGAAAGATCATGGTTAGGGTTAATAAAAATGTGGCTGAACTCTTGCCACATAAAACACTCTCTGCTCTGTGCATTGATGCTGCTCATTAGCATTATATTAGCACATCAGATGTAAATCGTGGGGTGTGGAATCGTCCAATATGGAGGCAATTCTTATGATATGGGCAGATGAAAGCCTATATATGTGAGGCAGGACCACACAGTGTTGTTGTGTACAGCAATAGAAAGCTATAGAAGTAATAGGAAAAACAGTACAAAAAAGTTCTACAGAATATTGAGTGAATTCTGTTCTTGACTGCTCAGGTCTGACTTCTGAGCAAAGCAGCCCCACCGAGTGCCACTGGCACTTAGACATAGGGAATTGGAAAACAAGTTCAAAGGGATTGTGGAAGCTTTGGTCTTGACCCAAGAAAACCTGCGAGGGACAAAGCAATACCCTTAGAAAACAGCAGGCTGCTAGCAGAGGTGGTATATTGCAAGAGGGATGCGGCAAGGTGTGTTAAAAGAGATTCTCATGCAGAGACCGGGGACGGACTGGGAAAACTTAGAGAGAGGAGCTTTGTTGTAGAAGTTCTGCATGCCACAGGAAGATGCATAAAATGACGCTTAGATACAGTACGCTGAGCTACTGTAGCAGCTGTTGCTTGAAGGCTGTAAAGACAGGATGCGTCCCAGGGAGTTTTTGGTAAAAATGAATTTGCAGCCTCACTCATTTCCAGTTTACTGTCAGTCAGCGTCGAAATCGGCTGAAAAGAGCATGTGCGTAGCCTTTTCATAATGCATCATCACATCTGGTGAGATAGAATAAGCAAATGTAAGCCACAGATAGTCATCTTAGCATACAAATGGATATTTGCATACGAGGGCAACCAGAAAACACCAGTATAAGCAAATGATATAATCACGGCAAAAGGGTAGAGCAGAGGCAGGTGTTCAAAGGGCTCGTAGCTTATAGGCATGACAAATAAAGCGTGATGAGCACGTGAGGCATGAAATCCCAACACAAACACAGACGGTAGGTCCAGACTGGACAATAAATGGTGCCTTTGAGCCGGAAATGCACAGCTCATGACTTCTGCAACAACAGATTAAAAAGACAGACAGGTATGTGTGACATGAAGGAAGCCCATAAAAATCACTTTCTCTCAGAGTATGTGAATGCATTTGAAGTGGAAATTGATCAAACCTGAAGTGATGCATTAAAAATCAAAGGAGGTCAGAGGTTCACTGTTGTCATAGCTCGTCACCCTGATGAAGGCTTGTTCAAGGTGAAATGTGTCACTAAGTTTTAACTTTTCAGATTGTCAGGACAGAATAAAGGCTTTTAATTTTTTCTGTCTAATCCTGCCTGGGATGGTCTCAGGCTTTTAATACATTCTGGTAGAAAGAATTTAGAGGAGCAGCTATTGATTGGATATGCCTGGTGCTGGAGCCCCGAAATCTTTGCTAAAACCTCAGGTAATTTGTATCGATCCAGTCCAAAGTTTTGTGAGTTCTAGCAGATTTTAGGGAAACACCGTAAAAGGAGTAACACCAAGTTTTTTGCGTTGATATAATGTAATGTTTAATAGTCTGATATTATTAGATACAGTTGTTATATTCATGACGATGCTTAAAATTTAGCTACCAGAGGAAACTAAATATTCTTCTCATTTACACTGAGGCTCCTAATATTATATCTTAAATTCTAATATTAATTTTGTATTAAATCTTTGGACCAGTATGCAACCACTGAAAGCGACGAATGTTGCTACTCAGCCAGCAAGTCTATAAACCTCTATTAAAGCTCCTGTTCTTGAACATTATGAAATGTAAGTGCTTTCATTACATTCACTTTCACTGACACTTCAACTGCTTTCATCTCTTGCTCTTCAAAAGATGTTTCAACTGCTTTCAATGCTTACATTACGACTGACACTTCAAACCCTTTTAGGTCTCAGATCTTCACCACAGAACAACAACAACAAACAAAACCTTCTTCAGCTCTGCTAACTTCCCCAACTTCCACTGTTCATACTCAGTTTACTCCTCAATAGTTTTCAGTGCTTACACTTCAGCAGACACTTCAACTGACACCTTTTAGTTAATTCACTTGAACTGCCACTCATTTCTGTCAGGACGTCCACTTCAACTGAAACTTCAATTTTCAATTTATCACCAACACTTCAACTGACATTTCAACTCCTTTCAGGGTTCGAACTTTGACTAAATCTTCAACTCCTTTAATCTCTTTCTCTTCAGCTGAAATTTGAAGTCCTTTCAGTGCTTACACTTTGACTAACACTTCAAACCCTTTCAGGTCTCAGGTCTTCACTGTGAAATAAAAAAAAACCTTTCACTTAAACTGATACTTCAACTTTATTTTTACAATTAAAATGACGCCTCAACTTCAATTAGTTCTTACTCTTAAGCTGAAACTTCTTTTAGCTCTTCCATTTGAACTATCATTTCAACTCCTTTCAGTATTTGTATTTCCACTGCCACTTCAACTACAGCTTCAACTGTTTCAGTATTTCAGCTATTTCAAATGTTTCAACTGCAAACTTCAAACAATGAGCCCACGTCCATTTTCTTCAGAAAATGTAGCCTTTTCTAGTTTGTAGTGAACAAGTTTTGGGTGTGGTAAGTTTTTGGTAAATTTTAGGGAAACATGTTAATTCTTTTTTTTAATGTTAATGTAATGGAACATGTAATAGTTTGATATTATTAGATACATTTTTTGCTGATAATGCTTACAATTCAGCAACCCAGGAAAACTAAAGATTTTAGTTATTTATATCATTTACACAGGGTCCTAATAATGTGCATTATATTCCAATTTCCATTGATTATAATAATCCTTTGACCGATATACTCCCATGAAAAGCTCCTGTTCTTGATCCTCCTCAGATCTCATGATAAGTCTTTGAGACACTGTTTGAGAGACTGTCTCTGCACAGTAGCTTGCAGTGTTAGTCTGTTTAGCTGTCTGTTCCAAAGTACTTTTTTTAACTCATTATAATGATTGGCCCATGGCAGCGAGCCACAGTGCAGCTGGGCAAGAGAAAATGAGGTTCTTTGAAGTTCCCTCTTTTGAATGGCAACACAGATCGTTGTTGTTGTGCCTTGTTTCAAACCTGGAGCTTGCTTTGAAACCATACAAAGGGATTGGGCTTATTATACCCCAGTAGCCTGTCCATACTTTGCCCTTTTTAAAAATTGAGGAGTAATTGAAATTGGCAGGATGAGCCTTTATTGAGCGTGATCATGAGCGTGACAGACTTTGGATCTTCATGATCATACTTATATGATTCATCTGTTTCCTTTTTGTTCTTCTTCCCACTCTATTTGCGATGTGTATTCATGTCAGTGTTTCATGTTGTCTAATCTTATATATGTCATTGTGCCCAACACAGCGTGCACTCAGCATGTCTAGCTTCACCACCGATATGTGTGATAATTTCAGATCTCACCCAGGGTATGTGAAGGAAAATAGGAGGTTATTTCACAAAGAGAGTGGAGTGGGGTGGCAGAATGAGGGAAGCTAGGATTCCTGGAGGCCCCGGGGGCTGCTCTGAGGGCAGTTTTGCCCCATTTCTTGTGGCCATGTAGGTTAGTGGGGAAAGGACTGATGTTAAACCGATCCTAATGGATGTTGGCGGTGGGCATCAGGCTGCCGGCCAGGGCGGAAACAGGAGCGCGTCTGTCTGTCTAATGTCAGATGAAGGGAGATGCTGTGCTGTCACTACTCTCAATCACGTCTCCCTGAGCAAAAACACTGACGCTAATAAAGTGAACCACAGATACAGAGACTCCATAACCTCAGAGCTTTTAGCACAGATCACGGCTCAGTCATCCAATTGAGCTCTTTGTACTTAAAATTCCAAATGAAATTGTGTTAAATCCAAATTAAATTAGCAATTCATGAGGTATTTACTGTGCCAAACACATTACAGATTCATTTGAAATGACTTACCACGATGCAATTAAGAGCCTTGACTGTCTTCATCAAACCTAGAAAATTAACATTCTTACCTTAAAGCTCAGTTGACAATAATGAGATGTAATTTATTTGAACTTAAAATGATTAATGAAAATGAACTTGAAATGCTATTAAGTGTTGGTTGTATCCAAGTCAAAAGAACGTTAAGGGGATGTCACATATTAACCACTATTGCCTTTTCTGATTTTGCTGAGAAATTTCAGTGGCACAATTTAACAAGACTCTACAGCCACCGAGCTCTGTGAGGTTAAGCACAGCCCTGCCTTAAGCTATATGCTACACATATAGAATGAATATAGATAGAAGAATATAGAATATGATATATATATATAATAAGGAAATATATAAAAAGAATATAGAGGAATCATTTTGGACCCACCAACTGACAGGCATGGCTAAAAAAGTGTGACGTTTCTTCATCTTTAAATACAATAATAACCGACACACTCTTCATTAATGTAAAAGGTCAACTGCAGGAATATACAGTCAGTTCTGTGGCAAATGTAGCTACTGTAGGCTGAAATAAGCTTCTTATGGAATCATTGGCCCACGGGTCAGAGCACTTGCAGCTATACGGCTAATTATGTGTAAAAGTGAAAGGGAAGGTTTCGTTTAGTGAGTGATTATCATGACCAAATGAAAAAGGCATTAGTGATTTTTTTCACTCTCACTGTGAAGAGGTTGTGAATGAGAAATAGACAGCACAGACAGATTTGCCTCCCACTCATTAGGGCACAGATAGATAAAAATTACAGCTGAAGACAACAGTACTACCGCAGAAAAAGTCTGCTCGCCAAGTTGAATGATACGGTGAAAGTTGAGTCATGCAAAAGTAAAATTAAAGCCTTTCTACTGTCAAAGGGAGCAGAGTCTACATTGACAAAGGTGCATTTCTAACAAAATCAGAGAGGCTGAAAAGTTGAGGAAGTTAGTATAATGCAATCTTTACAGATTACTGGGTAAATCCAGGAGTTAAGACAGGGCGTGGAAAGGCGTGGAGAGTGCATAGAGAGCTCAGCAACATTAATGTTTGTTATGGGAATCACTCAACATTTTGTGAAATACTCTTTTACGCATAATACACACAATACGCTCGCTTTCCTGCCCAGAGTTAGATGAGAAGATAATAACCCTCTCATGCTTGCACAATGTGTAGCTACAGCCAGGAGATGCTTAGCTGAGCCTAGGATAAAAAAGCAAATAAGTGCATTTCACAAAATGTTGAACTATCCCTTTAAATCCTATCTGACAGTATATGAGATAACTACAACAATATTCCGAGAGAAAGACTAACTGGAAACATTAAGGTATTATATGGCTGTATCTTTCCTTCCATTTCATCCCCACACAGACTGCAGTTAGCACCTACTGAAGCAGGTGGGAAGTAACAGACCTCCAAAAGTGGTACTTAGAGACAGAGATATTGTGGGCGACATACATGTTTGTCCAAGTCTTGGTGCTAGTGCAAGAAAACCTGCAAGGAACAAAGTAACACCATTACAGTGTGCCAGTAAGTTGGTTATTGGTCGGGTCTGTTCTGACTGTGGGTGGTTAGAGAGTCTGATTGCATCTTTGCGGTGGTCTGCAGCCACAAAGCGCCTGAAAAGGTAAATCTAATATGTAATGCATTTCTGCTACCCTATCATCACGTTACGTCGTTATACCTACATACAGCAGGTGGCTGACAAGTGGTAATAAGGTGGGATTAACTCAAACCAAACAGAAAAAATGAAAATGACTCTAATCTTGTCCTTGACCCTAACAACAGAGGTAATTGTTCTCAAAATGGCATTTATGTGACTTCCAAAGAGATACAAAAAGCCAAGCGCTCAGTCAGTTTCTCATGAACCTTAAGGTGCTTTTGAAGATGAAGAGAATTATAGGAAGAAGGGAAAAGATCTCGAGGCACTTTTATGTAAAGCAAGGTGATAAGGTACAATAAAATCCTTCTAATCTGGCACGATTATGGTTAAAAATGAAGACAACTTTCAACCTCACAGTGCCTTCAGTAGGGCAGAGATAACAGAAGACCACCTTCGATTTATAGAAAGTCCACCATGAGTGAATTACCACAAAAAAGAACTGAATAACATGTGACATTATTATTAAAAATGGTTCTATAAATATGCCACAGGTCATTTTTTGAGAGTTGTTACCCTTTTATGTCTGAAAAATATGAAGAATTGGAAGCTTTGGTTGGAATCAGCCTCTCTCTGTTGAGGTAGTGAAGCTGCAGTGCTGTTCACAGAGTGCAATCACATCAGTAGGGCGGCCAGGAGGTACACAATTTGGAGTGGCTGTTGATGGGCAGTGACCTTGAAAACTCTTAGCAGGAGCCAACTTTTTTCAGCTGACTCGCTGGCTGATCGTCCACACATTGTCCAAGTTTGACTTTCAGTGCCTTGTTTTTCATGTGGCTCGTAGAAATTCAGTCATAGAGAGACGGGCTAGCAGTGGAGCAAACACTTTGATTACAGGACACAGAAGATGCTGGGCAAAGAATTCCACAAAATAAATAGGACTAATGTAAGAGCTGGGAAAGGACAGGGAAAGAAACAGAAATCTGTGATAGAAAGAACATGAATGGGGCGAAGAATACTCAGTTTTATTGGGAGTAAGTTCTCATATGTCTTAAATATTCAGAGACAGCGACACTCCTGTCAACTCCTGTCTGGATGCAAGTAGTTCAGCTGAAGGACAGTACAGTCACTATAATGTGTGACTGTGTTTATACTCCTCCAATATCAGTTCATGAGAGGATGAGAATGAGAGGATGAGAAGATTGAAACCACTTTCATGTCTGTCCGTTAAAAAAAAAGCTATAGATTATCTATAGCATAAAGACTGAAAAAAGGGAGAAACAGCTAGCCTGGCTCTGTCTGCAGATAACAAAATCTGCCTGCCAGCAACTCTAAAGCTCACCAACTATCATGTAACATCTTGTTTGTTTAATTTGTGCAAAAATTGAAGTATAAAAACGACAATTTGAGGTTTTAAGATGTATATTTGTGTTTGCCTTTCACGGTCATCGTGAGATTGCCAGCAAGAAAGCGGATAAGCAAAAAAATGACAGGACACCACCAAAAATGTCTAAGATGGTGGCACAACTGAGTATACCATTTTCAACCCCCTGTGTAGCTACATACAGTAATTAGGGCTGACTGTTGGCAGGAGCAATTCAGTCTCTGAATTGCTGATGAGCCATTTAGATCCAACAGCGTCAGCCATCCCATTAGTGTCTTACTGAGACCATGAGGAATAATACTGTGAGTGAGGTGTAAACTAAAGTGCGTATACAGTGTGTAGGTGAATAGTACAGGGATGAGAATAGGTGTGATGGTACTTAGTAGTCCTACACTTATTCAACCAACTTTCTGTGATGGGAGGGGGTGTCACTGATAACTGCTTCATATGGCTCTCTTCTGTGGTGAACTCTACTGCAGTGCATGAGCCCATTCTTAAGGTAAAGGAAGACTTTAAAGGAAGATGTTTAAAATTCTTGTAAATTTGAAATATCCGATATGTCCTCAAGGAAAATAACACAATCATGTTAACAGTTGACACAGTTAAGGTTCCCCTGGTGGAGATCTGCAGCCAGGTACTCTTGGGAGATGCTGTGAATGTAGTTTACAGTGGTATGACTGAAGGGGAAAAAAGAGGAAAAAGCAGTATTAGGTCTCCAGGACTGAAGTGGGGTGCCATTCAATTGGACTCACAGTGCCCTCAGAAGATGAAATGATTAAAAGGCAAACACAAAGTGTTTTGCCTGCAGATACATCCATCTGTATGACCGGGCTCCATGTAAATGAATTTAAATAACTAATTTTCTGCAGGTGGCCGCCTGGAATAAAAATGACATCACTGACTCGCCGTCCACTGCCATGCCTCGTGCGCTAGAGGGCGCTGTACAGCTCCAGCAATGGTTGACGTAGGGCTGACGTACTAGGAAGTGTATTGAAGACAACAAAACTGCAGCCGGCTAACCTAACCATTGAAGTGTTACATGCTGTGGCGATAAAAGAAAATATGCAACGATGAATTTTCAGCCACACTTGAAACTCTTCCTCTAGAGACGCTGTGGTGGGGCGATTTAGCACCAAAAAGACCGAACAAGTGAGTCATGGCGATGTCATTCCTTTGCTTCGTCAGTGTCAGTTTGGCTAACGCTAGTTAGCGAGTTAGGCTACTACAAAATATTGACTGATTATAAACACTAACGTTATTTCTTTCCTTACTCCTTACTGATGCTGCCTTTAAGCTATACATGTTAACTACCCCCCTAGATTGTTGTTTAGTTGTACAATACGTAAATATGAGTTGTAAGCCTGTTTAAATTACGCTCTGTTCGTGTTTGTGTAACGCGACATATGTAACACCAGATTCGGTTGTAAAAGCTGACAATATAAAGCCGCATTGCTTGCTGCGGATATACACAGGTACGTGGCAACACAACAGCTACAAACGTTAGATTAACAGGGGTTGCTGCTAAATTCGGCATACATATAATCAGTCAGGCAGCAGCTGAATTTCTCATTTAGCGTTATACATAATGCTAAATGACTGATACGCCTCATCAGTTTCCAGGTTAAACACCTAACAGTTAACGCAGTGAGCGGAGCGAAAAGTAAAAAGAGAAATTTTACTGAAATAATGTGCAAGTAAATTAAGCAAGAACGCCGAATTCCACAGAAGACCATTAAGGCTGCTGTAGGCTTTTGGGTACGCATTTTACGGATGTATATTTTGCCAAAAAATCAATTAAGCATGAAATTGCCACTTCTTTTGAAGGGAGTTTGGTGACACCTTCGTCCATGCAGAAAACATTCAGATTTTCATGCTCGTCAAACAGACATTGTCAGAAAAGGAGAAGTTGACTTTGGGTGGGTCTAAGAGGTATCAGCTGACTTAAACAACAGCCCAAGCAAATCACTTTCAGTTCCACTTGCTGTAAAAACTTTGCTAGTACTATGTTTTTATGTGTTTATGATGTAGGTTTATTGTCAGTCACTCTTACACTTGGGAGGACAGTGACGTTGCCAAGCCTCTCCAATGTCTTCTGGCTGTCCACCCCAGTCACCTGCTGTGGCAAAGTCTGAGGTAGCAGTAGAGGGAGAATGCCCGCTGCTGGCTGCCACCTTTGCCTACTGGGACAACATCCTGGGTCCACGGGTGCGCCACATCTGGACACCTAAGGGTGACCAGTTGATGTTCCTCAGCGACGGAGAGGTCACATTTCTGGCCAACCATACACTTAATGGGGAGATTCTGCGCAGTGCTGAGTGTGGCGCTGTGGACGTGAAGTTCTTTGTCCTGGCAGAAAAGGGCGTCATCATCGTGTCTCTCATCTTCGATGGCGAGCTGAAGGGGGACAAGAACACGTGTGCCTTGTCCATTATCCTGCCTCAGACGGAGCTGGCCTTCTACCTGCCTCTGCACACCATCTGTGTGGAGAGGCTAAAGCATGTTATCCGTAAGGGACGCATTTGGATGCAGAAGGTACCCTGCTCTTCCTGCTGATCCCTTGACTTTCTCACTCCTGGACATATGCTTAGTATTCACACAAGAGCAGGCAAATTATTACCTTCTATACTCATAAAATGTACTTTAAAACCTCCCCTAGCCTTAGGTCCTGATCTTAAAGGGGTATTAAGTAATCTATCACCTCTGTTTTACCCATTCGGGATTGCAACAACATTGGCAGAATAATAAAGTTGCAGTCTCCCAACACAGAGGAGTCATTTAGCTAATTAGGTCTGAGAGCTCCTACAGAGAGAGCTAGTGAGCAGGTAATAATATGAGTAGACAAAATAACGTGACACACAGCACTTGGTGAAAAACGGCTTCAAAATGCATCACCGTCACAGACACTGCTATAAAAGTGGGTTTATTAGGTTGATTGTCAACCAGTAGTGTGCCTTTTATCAATTCTGTTGTGCATATGTTCACTTGTCAGTTTGTCAGTTTTACCTGTTGAACAGTGTTTCTATTGTCAGGCTGTTCCCCCTGACATAGTAAATATTTTAGTAGGTTTTTTATTTTGCCTGATGCACCTGCGGTTTGGCCTTTTCGGTGCTATGTTAGTCGTCTTGTGTTGTTTTGAAGGCTTGTCTATATCAGAGTCCTGGTTGTCAAGGCTCTTATAGCTGACAAATACTGCTTACTAGCCTAAGGCTGACTATCGTACCTCTGTACGTTTTTGGCACTGACCAGAATGTATCTGTACCACCAAGTGTCAAAAACTGTCAAGTACCAAAAGTTGTCACTGAACATCTGGTCAGAATAATAATCTTGTTTACTAATTCTTTGATCAAATATCTCCTAATTTAAATCATTATTTTGCAGAGATTTTAGATAAACTCTGTTACTGGTATTGGTACTAGTACTGAAAAAAACAATACCCTAACTGTCCTTAAACAGAATGACAAACATTGTGTTTGTAATTGTTGCTAATTTACCTCAAAGCTTAAGTGTTTTTTTCACGATACAACTGAGTTAACTGTTTCCACTTTCCTTCAACTTTAGGGCTACAACATTATCTCAGTGCTGAGCTTGGAGATTGTCCCGATCATGGAGCTGTTGGCCTCTATGAAGACACACAGTGTGCCAGAAGATATAGATGTGAGCAGCGCGCACACACACACACACGCACACACACACACACACACACACACACACACACACACACACACATTACCCCTTCCTCTGATACTTCAAAACTAAACAGTGAACAACAACAGAACTAGAAACTATCGTGATTATTTCATCTTTAACATGACAGCAGCAGGAATGTAAAGCTTTTGGAAAACACCATCGATTTGTATGTAGTTGTTGCATTATTTCACTTGTTCAGATGGCCTCTATTTCCAAGAGGTTTAAATGATCCTGGTTCTCTGCCTAGATTACCACCCAGTGTGATTCAACACATTTGTTCCCTTCTAATATGCAAATGAAAAAAAAAATCAGCACAAAGAAGCTCCCTAGAATCTTTCTTGCTGTTTTCCTACATTGTTACACGGTGGAGTTTTTGCATCTTATTTTCATGGCAGTGCCTGCAAATGTGCCCGTCAGCGCTTTTGTCTTTGTTGAGACCAATTTTAAAAATGACTCATTTGTTTCGCTCCCGCTGAGTAGATAAAAGACACCGTGCTAAATGATGATGACATCGGGGACAGCTGCCACGAGGATTTCCTCCACAAGTAAGCACTCCGGTACAGGCAAATGGAGACAGATGATGAACAATGCCCATTTAACACCCATCAACCTTCCAATGATGAGTAATGGCTCTCCACTTAGCCAAAGTTTCCTCCAGAGAAAGGACAAAAGCTAAACCACTGTTAGTGTTGAGAGTCCGGAAAGTCCACTCCGGCAATGAAGCTCCCAATTTCTCAGAGTTGAGCAGGATTAGTTCAGCATCCTGTGGAGAGGACAAAGCATCTGTAAAGTGGAATTTATTAACTTGCATCTAAAGGATATTTATAGCTGATGGAGATTTTTAATTAGAGGAGAATAACAGAACAGTTGTGTATTTGAGGTAATGTAAGATAAAGTTTAAACTAGTCCGGCAAAATAGTTATTTTTTGTGACCAATCATATGATGAATTAAGATGTAAGTGGACTCAGACCCAAGAATATAGTCAAAAGGCCAGAATATGAACCAAACTCCATGAGTAAAAAGGTCAATTTAAGGACTACTACTGGTTAAGAGCCAGTTATCCTCTTAATCCCCCCTCTATGTAAAGCCTCATAAATATTTTTCGGACCCAGTTCCTCTGTCTCAATCATTATTCCTAAAAGCTGTCATTAATAATTAGAGCAATGCTAATGAAGCTAATTGGCTCTAATTTGCATGTCTTTGTCTCTGTGGTTCAGGGCCATCAGCTCTCATCTGCAGACTTGTGGCTGTTCAATAGTGGTTGGAAGCAACCCAGAGAAAGTAAATAAGGTAAATGTACCGGATTAGTAGCTGCACACAGACAAATTTTGTAATGCATCTACATAATTTAGAATGTTTTGAAGTGTGTTGTGCTATTGTTTTTGAGTTTAATGAGCCCCTCATGCACTTTTTCAGTCTCTGTTACTGCTTGTGTCAGTATTTTGAAAGACAGTCTGGGCTTGGCAGCACAGTTACAGCTGCATCTGTTTCCAAAAAAGATAGTTACGTTATAAGAAGTTATATGAGGAAGCATATAAGCTACTCAAAATATACAGATATTGGAGATAAAAGAAGAAAAATTGGAGATGCTAACCGAGAAACTTATATTGCACGCCATACATTTGTTTAAGTGATCTATAGCAGAAAACAGCTACTAAGATTTTGCCCAGTGAATATCAAAGGGCTGCACAGCCTTAATTTGGAGTTTTATTGGCTTGAGGCCTTAACCGAGCACCAATTAAATCAAGACTTTTATTTGTATCTAACAACTAGCCTCAAGCCTAATGCCAGATTAAGGTCGATAACCAAAATGTGGCATCTTTAGCACGTTTTGTGCAGACATGTAGCTTCTTAAATAGATTTTGTGCTGACAGCGTGCAGGAATCCACCACTCTTTAATCTTACAACAAGTCAAATCATGGTAAAAATGTATTTTCTCTCCATGTCTTAAAAAGGGAATTGTAATGCAGCAAAGGTTGCATAAATTTGCACACCCCCTATAATGGCAAATATTTACAATTATGTCAAGTGCTGAAGAAATCAGACTGTTTTTTTCACAGATTGTGCGGACTCTCTGCCTCTTCCTTACCCCGGCTGAGAGGAAGTGCTCTCGCCTCTGCAAGGCTGACTCTTCCTTCAAATATGACACGGGCCTGTTCGTTCAGGGTCTGCTCAAGGTAGCCACCAGTTCCCTCTCATTATGCAGCACAGTGTGATTTGGATTAGAGCCTGGTTATTGTTCTGCGTTGCCTGCTTGTTTGATGTTGCCCGATTCTGTTGTTCTGACCTGATTTCTTTTTCTGACCTGAAATTGTTGCAGTAAGATATTTTTATTACAGCACTGCACAAGATTCAGATGTTTTAATACATGCAGCTTTTTGTCTTCTTAGGGTTTTAATCACCCAGCTGCAATGTGCAAATGAAGATACTGGCGTCTCTAAATGCGTTCCCAATGTTTAGTTTTGTTCTTAGCGTATTCCACTCACAGTTTTATACATTACAATTACTTGGGGTCAAGTGTAGAATTTTGTGAATGTCAGCAAAGTTTAAGGTTTTAGAGAAGTCGCTCTATTATTTACTGCTGTTTTGCGAGAAAAGCGGTCTTAATGCTGCACAGGCAGATGGCTCTTTATGTCAACAAGAACAGAATGAGAACAGCAAAAGAAGTAGCAGAAAACTTGGTAGAGCTTATTAGTTCAATCATAAAGTTTCAGTGTGGTACAGATTGGCTGTGATGCGAAGCTCCTGCAGGGTCTTCTTATAGATTTCCACATAAAATGCAGCAGGGAACAAAAGAAACTGGCCCCTGGAGAAACAACAAAAGAGGAAATTAGAATGGAAATTATTTAATTATAATGCTTCTTTGCACATACATGACATGGATATAGTATGTTTGGGTGGAGCTACTCTGATGTTTGTTCTTTATCTATGTATCGTATTTTAATTATACATGTGCATCAGAAGTTCTAATAAATAATTTTACATTTTCCAAGCAAGGAGCTTCCTCCTGTTGTTGTTTCTTCCTCTAGAAACATTGTGTGCTCTGTGCTGTCTGCTCTTTAAATTGGGACAGAACGTGGTGGAGGGCACAGATTTCCTTCACACAAAGCAGAATAATATAAACGCATCCCATAAAAGAACAATCAGACCAGGTTGTGAGATTACCTGAGGGTTGAAAGGTTGTCAATGTGGGCTTTCCCCCCACTTTTTTTTTTTTTT
>NTHP01000037.1:210897-225897 GCA_003416845.1 Oplegnathus fasciatus
TGTGTGTGCGCGCGCGCGCAGGTCTAGTGCCTGTGGAGCAGGAGAGTGGGGAGGAGGCAGAGACGTGCAGCGAGGGCGATAAGCTTCAGGACCTGCCTCCATGTTGGGGTCTGGACATTGTCTGTGGAAAAGGAACTGACTTCAACTACGGCCCTTGGGCAGATCGTCAGAGGTGAGTAATGGTCACGCACAAACACCTTACACCAACATCTTAAAAATTAAATATTAAAACACAAATCAGCACAGTTGCACAATATCTTCTGTGAGCTTTTGAAGGATTGATCTTTGCAGTTAAACTCACGCCAGTTTGCTTGCAATGGTAAAAATAAAAACAAAAGCACCATTCTTTTATCTTTTGCATGTACTTAAGACAGCATATCAATGTAGATGCAAATGCAATAGCTGTAAGATGAGTGGTGTTCTGGTCAAGTGAGAGAGTCTTCAAACAGCGTACAGCTCAAACTTTTAAGGCTTTAGAGTTGGGCTTTATAGATACAGTCTTGCATTTACATGAACTCTCACTCTTCGTAGGGACTGTCTGTGGAAGTTCTTCCTGCCGGCTGACTACCAGGCCATGAAAGTGACCGAGGTTGCCCAGCCAGGAAAACCCAGGCAGATCCAAGCCTTCGAGCTCCGCATGAACATCATTGCTGACGCCACCATCGATCTGCTTTTTACAAAAAACAGGGTGACTCTTGCTCTCGCTCTTGTGTGCTTTTTTTTCTTTCTTTCTTTCCTACCGCTGTGATCTTTCTTCCTCTGCCTGCTGCTCCCCTTGTCTTTGTCTTTATGCCTCACCATGTTTTAGCTATTGATATTGGCTCATGTTTTATGCTTTTTCAAATTTTCATCCTAGAGCAGTGCAGGGATTTTCACAAAGCTAAGTATGTGAAGTGCATACTAAATATCAACATAAATGCATGTTGAATAAAAACATAAAATGGCTTCAGTCAGGGAAGAGTGTCGTTTTATTATCTCTTTTGAACATATTTTTGTTCAGATTAAGTGACTCTCTTTTATTTTTAAGGCAGTAAGGAACCCTCTCTAATAATTTGACAGCATGTATGACTTTTCTGCTCGCTCGCTCACTCTCTCACCCCCATGCTCTGTCTTCATCCCTGTTACTAGGAAACCAATGCCATCCATGTGAATGTAGGTGCAGGCTCTTACCTGGAAGTCAACATCCCCATGACTGTAGGAGAGAATGGTAAGACCAGTAGCCCAAAATGTCAGCACTTGGAGCAGCTGCCACAGCAGATATCCCACTGGCTTAATCACAAATCTTGTTCATATAGAAGCACATGTCAACTCCGACATTTTCCCCATCATTTGGTAATAATCTGTTGCACTGACTACACACATGATAAGCAACTTTATTAAAAGTCAGGATGAACACATTTTTATTTATTTGACATATTCCTTTCTATTGAAATCATATAATTTCTTTGTCAATATGAGCTGGGGAAGTGGATTTGGGTGGTTTTGCAGTTTCCGTTTAGATTTAATTAATCATTATTCACAAATTATTCAGGCCCATAACTGGGATCTTTTGAGATTACAGCAAACACCAGTCTTAGTGTGAACTACTTGGCTGTGGAAAATGTCACTGCAAATTGTGTAGGATTCCTCTTTAAAGCGATTATAATAGATATTTTTGTGATAATAGTATATCAAATGACAATGTGAAAGGGGTCACTCGTAGTAATGAACCGCTCTCATAGCGTCGTTTTCAACCGCAGCAGGCAGCTATTTCCCTCAGGTGTTGGTAGAGACCAAAAACAGAGCTAAAAGAGAGTGAATATTGGACAGGTGGCCACAAACACAACTCCAAATACACCAATAATGATGCTGGATGTGTAAATAAGCAACTGTTTACTAACAAGTTCACTATATCAACTTAACAAGTATGTCGATGTTGTGTTCATATTTTGTTTCTGCCCCGAAGTGGCCAAAAAATCAGTTATTGCGGATTTAAATTATATTTAATTTAGGCCCTGTGCTTTAATAAATGTGTCTTTGTTACCATAGCGACCCCAGTGTGAATTTAACGTTGTGGAAATCATTTATTTTTTCAGTTATGATACAAGCTTTGCCTCAGTTTGACGAATGCTCAGTGAAATGAATGTTACCAAATCAAAATACCAACCTCTGTTACCAAGGTCTGTTTACTCATTGCTAATAAAGAATTTTGTTAATAACTATTTTTCACAAGTAATTAGCAGTCTAAATCCCTCTGTAATCAGATTACATAGAGGGCTAAATTTGCACATATAGGTCAGGATCCTACCATGGCCATATTCGGGACTACCAAGGTGAAGTATGAATTGGTTCTAAGATCAGAGAGGGTTGTCAAATTCATCACTGTCACTGTCTTTGCACGTACAAACTAATACTAACAATGCTTTCTTCAATTAGATCACATGGTTTTGTATAATTATTGTATTAATATTTTACATTTACATGTTTATATACATATAGGATCATCTTAAATAGTTTGTGATCTATGTAAATGACGTTGAAAACATCCAGATCCACACACTTTGCAAGCTGTGACTTAACTTTACGACATGAGTCTGTTTAGGTGTAACGCTCTCCACACCTCATGGGTTAAGTGAGCTTAAATTCAATATTGAAGTTTCCCCCCATTATAGAGTAATACAGACTGAAGATTAAGTAAAACCATCAGTAATTACATTTGAAGCCATGTCCAGAATAAAACAACTGACCTCGGGGAACATTGACATTCTCAACACTGATATTTTGTGAGATATGTGTAATAATTTATCGCACTGAGCTGATAATATTTTGTCAGACATCAGTCAATGCTCTCTTCTGTCTCTAGAAATGTAGTTAACATAAGTAGCTTTTCAAGTTCTGCTGGTAAATTACATTATTTGCAAGAACTTAGCCCGAGCTTTGGGTTTTGAGAATTGATGGCCCTGCCTCTCTGCCTCTCTCTTCTGCCCTCAGGCTACTCTCCCACCATCAAAGGCCAGCTGCTTCACGTGGACACCACCAGCAGCATGCAGTACAGGACTCTTCTGGAGGCTGAGATGCTGGCTGTAAGTAGCAGGCAATTATAAAAGAAGCTTTTCAGTTGACTTTTCGGACAGAAATTTGAAAAATCACTTCTCCATCGACTTAAGATGCAAGGGAAAGTTGAGCAACTGCAATGTCAAACGTGCATATACATAGTAAGTGCTCTGCCATAAGTAAAGTCATGCATTTCCTCTGCCTTTATTTCAGTTTCATGTCATAGCCAGCTACCCCCGGGTGTGGAATATGCCTCAGTCGTGGCAGTGTGAGATTGAGGTGTACAAGGCCACGTACCACTTCATCTATGCCCAGAAAAACTTCTTCACCGGTGAGTCCTCCAGCAAACAGATGGAACGACTGTCAGTACATCATCTAATCAGCAGATCAGATCATTAGCATTTATCACGTAGCATTTTAATAGTGAAATGTATGAAACTGTAACAGGAAAACTTCCCATTTTTTCACTTCATCACTGTTCGTTCTTTCTTTTTAGATTTGATCCAGGACTGGGCGAGTGACAGCGCCCCAGACATCTACTCCTTTGTGCCCTATTCTTGGAAGTTCAAGATCCTTTTCCACCAGTTTGAGATGATCTGGGCGGCAAACATGCACAACTGGATTGACTGTTCCACCAAGCAGCAGGAGAATGGTAAGACAGATGCTCTTCTAGATGCAAATAACCATAGAAGCAGTATCTGTTGAATAGACTGAATGCATAGGGTCAGACTGAATTAAATGTCAACTAATTCTACTTTAAATAAAAAAGATTAATTGTAGATTAATATTATGTGCATGTATTATGACACAATAATTATAGTTACAGAATGTGCCCTATTAAAGCACCAGAAATTCCATGTTTGTTCAGTCAGATGCGGCATTAAAGGCTCTTAATATCTACAACAGATTCCTGTAACAACATGTTGAGTCTGACCACAGATCAGTGGCTCATGTAAGACACATATGTACAGATGATTCTGTGAGAACAAAGAAAAGAAGATGAAAAAAGAGATAACAAAGAGAGAACACTTTATTTGTATAGTCTTTATTTTCTCAACAAGAAAACACCACAGAGTTCGACACTTCTTACATTTACAGCAATTTGATCTAACTTAGGAATTCATGATTTTTAAATATGATCTGAAGGAAAGTACGCACATTTGTCCCAACAGAAGAGTCAAGTTACATAAAAAATAAAATCGTTTATAATAATTGAGTGATACAGTAGTTTTGCAGCGTAACAAATAAACCTACTGTTGTATATGTGTTTAGCATTAGCACTAATGAAAGAAAAAAAATCCAAATCCAGCCATGAAAGCAATCAATAACTTAAGCCTCTTTAACACTGGAAGCTGATGTCCATGACGGGATACTTTGACTCTCTTAAGTCATGATATATTGTATCATGTATATACTCCACTTAATCCCAGAGCAGGGCAGACTAATCAATTGCATTATTGATCTTCTATAGTGTACCTGGCAGCATGCGGCGAGACGCTCAATATAGACTTCACTTTGCCTTTCAATGAGTTTGTTCCAACCACCTGCCATACCCGCTTCAGCTTGAAGGTGAGTCATGCTTTAAGTGAATACGATTTGTTCCAAAAGCAAATGTCCATTTTTCATTTGAGTGTAATTGTACAATTTCCACTTTCGTGTGGAAAACAGATGTATGAGTGCACCTACTGTGTATTTTCATGTTGGTTCGAAGCATATTTTTGAGGATTCAGATGTATTTCTATACACCAGTAGATGTGCGTACTTTGACACCAGCTATGAATATGAGTGGGTGCATGCACGTATATGTGCTTTGTCCTCCTCAGGCAGAGGATACAGACATGCGGCTGTCCCTGCCAGAGTGCCACCCGAGCCGCTACCCCCTCCTCACCCTGGCCAAAGACTACCAGAACGTCAAGCTGCCCCCAGACATGTTCATGCCAGGGGAGAACCAAGGTGCTCCCCCTCCTAAACCCACCAAGTCCCGCTGGAGAAACATCACCCACGCAGAGTGAGTTAAACCTGGGAATTATTTCTCTCTAGTTGTGGGCAAAAAGTGAGTGTGTTAGCAAAGAGCAGGATGAATCATCATTGTAACACTGACTCACATCAGTGCTTAGGTAGAAAAGAAATGTTGCCAAGGTAGTAGGTGGTAATTCCAAGTAAATGTACCACTAACCTTCACTTTTTATGCTTTGGTTGCTTCAATAGTTGCTGCTTCTTTTGATTGTGTAATCAACCGAAGTGTAATGGCCTGTTTAATAGGGATATTCTAACATTTTGAATTGTGCTCTGCTCAGACAGGGTTCTATTTACCATCCTCAGTTGTGTGAAAAATTATTATGTTTTTGACTAACTTTTTAATGTTTAGTTATCCCGTGTTTGAGATAAAGATGAGAGGTATAAACTTTGCCTTGTCATACCAGTATTTTTGCATTTCGACCCTTTGTTATGTGTAGAACTGTTATACATCCTCTTTGATCTTCATCCCTTTTGGAGAAGGTTGCAAAGCAGGGTCTACCTCCACATTGTAAACCACCCTAAAGGTCAGTGAAAGTTCAAAGGGCTGCTGGAGGATCTTTGCTAGTTGGGTAGCACATGCATTGTGCGCTCTGTACATGAGAACTCAACATCCAGATCATTTATTATGTATAGCCCAGAGCCAGACTTTACTGATGTAGCACTGTGAGAGACCCACTTACCCCCTGGGGGGGTTACGATCGAATTCTGTCTGGACCGGTGCACTCTACACTGCAGAGAAATCAGGCGCGGCCCGTTTGCCGTCTCTCGCCTCTACTGTGTGTCCTCGACTTGAACGGTCCATAAAGCGAATGATGAACTGGAAAATCCACTTGAAATGATGATAAATTCAGCATTATGACTCTGTACTAAGTGTACATGTTTTTCTTCCTTACATCAGAGCTGGCTGGGTGGACTGCTGGAGTGTACCCAACTTCTTGCTCATCATTGACTACACCTGGCACCCCATTTATCCCCAGAAGGCTGATGAGCAACTCAAACAGTCATGTAAGCTCACTGCTTTAGTATCAATTCTTGTTGTTTTCTCTAAAGCCAACCATGAGACTGTGGACTGTGTAAGAAAATGTAACTATGTATAAGATCTTACCTGCTTTCTTCCCTGCCAGCTGCTTTACATAATGTTGTCTAACTTGCCTGTGATCTGTGTCTGAAGTGTCCGAGATGGAGGAATCCATGCTGTCAGCCCTGCGTCCCCCAGAACACACCTCGGTACCCCACAACGCCCAACCACGCTACACCTCCACGTCTGCTTCAGCTGCCCACAGCCGGGCGCCCACTGACCCCTCAGAGCTCCCCCCAGACAGACTTCACGTGGAGATGGAAATGTCCCCAGATTCTCAAATCATCCTCTACGGGCCTTTGCTCCGAGCCCTGATCTCCATCAAGGTATGGAAATGCTTGAGTCCATTTGTAATAACAGAACTCTGGTGACGCCTTTGGTAATCAGTCATCGTGCATTGGCGTTTTGCAGTCAATGTAAACAGTTGTTCATTTTAATATGGAGGATGCTCAATGTAGATTTTGGATAATAACGAAATCACCAGGGAATAATTGTTGCAATCAATCAATTAGAAGTTTACAATTTATCTGCTCCTACAGGAAAACTATTTTGGTGAGGACGACATGTACACAGACTTTGAGGAGGCGGTATCCAGCCCTGTGCTGTCCACCTCCACCTCCTCGGGCCTTGGTTGGTCTCCTCTGGGAATGGAGGACAGCGAACAGAAGGGAACCTCAGGCATCCATCCCCTGGACCTGCGCCCCTGGGACATCACTGTGTACATCAACCTGTACAAAGTCCACGGCCGACTGCCAATGGTAAAACTGATGACTGCCAATAGTTCCGTGTCATGGTTTGGTTAAAAAAAAAAGAGAGAGAGAGTGTGTTGAAAAACAGCAAATGGGGCACGATAAAATATTATGAAACTATTCCATCACTACAGTGTGAAACAAAAATTCTGAAAATGTGCACTAATGTATGCGTGCAAGACATGCAGTAGAGACTAAAGGAAAGAAATATGCAAAATATACATTTGATGTATATAAATAGATGAAAGATATTAAGATACTCTGCAATTTACAAAAAAGAGCACATATGAGAAAAGAAAGAAATGAATAATACATTTGCAGTATGTAGGCAGAATGTACACAGTGAACATTCAAGTAAGAGTGTAGATATACATATACATATATAGATATACATATATCCACTTTATTTACCCTCATTTGTTTCCTGGCTGGCAAGGAATTATATTTTGACTTAAACCTGCCAGCCATGCTTTTTGAGTTGATGTGTGTTGATGCATCAGTCTACATGTTTTCTTACTTTCTCGGTGCCCCCAGCACTGCAGCAGCGAGGGTCCCGAAGGTCCATCCGGCTTCTTGGAGCGGCTGTGTTTTGAGATGAAAAAGGGTTACAAGGAGACGATGCTTCAGCTGCTCCTGTCTCCCATTCACATCTTCATCAGTGACAACTACCAGGTCAGAAACACAGCTACCCATGTGCCTGATGTGATGTGCTGCTTATTTTAGCTCTATATCGTGCAGTCGTGCCTAGATTTAGATTTTATCTGCAGGAAATTGCTAAAAAAAAAAATTGAGTCCAGAAGCACAAAAAATGTAACAAAATGATCCACGGGATAAAAGTGACATGCTTTTAATTTAAAAGGTTGAGCAAGACTGTTTTAATTTAAACAGTAATACAAACTTAAACTATGTGGCTCATCTCACATGTGAAAAAGCTAAACAATTAATACAAACAACTACTCTTTAATCTGGTAGCCGAAGGGGTGACTCAGTCCTTAGAAAATACCCTGAATAAAGCTTGCAGGTCATTGTTGCATAATGTAAAACATGTGTATCACCAGCCACATGTTTGCATAAGCACCTGCATATTGTATAACCACACAGAATTTCTAAGCTTTAGCCATGAATTGGATCCTATTTGCTGCTCAGAGTGAATATCTTTATCCTAATCCCCGGCAAAGAATGTGTAGCCCTCATCTCTCTCCTCCAGTGAGATAACAAGCTCTTTTTTCACGGCACGTGCAGGGATATTATGGACTGAATTTCACTTTAGCTGAAGAGTGCTATGTTCAGTTTCTGTGGGCTTACCTACACCTTACAAGGCAGTGATGTAAGATTAAACATATATATATGTGTGTGTGTGTGTATGTGAGAATCCGTTCTTTTGCCCACAGCGTCCCACAGCGGACGGGGTGTTGAGGGACGGCCACCTGAGTCTGTCTGGCCTGCAGATGAGGGCCCATGCCATGTTCTCCGCTCAGGGCCTTCCCCTGGGCAGCGACACGCTGGAGTACGCCTGGCTCATCGACATGCAGGCTGGGGGGCTCACCGGCAGGGTCACTATTCCACAGGTGTGTGTGTGTGTTTGTGTTAAAGTGGTGAAAGTAAAAGGGTGATTCTGAATGTGAAAGGGATAAATGTGTGCAGCCTTAGATTATGGTTACGTCATGGGTCTTTAGATCAGCTGAGTGGGAAAACAGGTTTTCTAAAGTTTGCTTGTACGAACCAATTGTACAATGTAATGTGATCCAATAACAGCCCTGCAATCAATAATTTTTTATGTTAAAGCTTGTGGTGAAGTTAAATTTGATTGCATTAATTTTTAAGGTTTTCCTTGTGCTTTGTTCACCCCCGCAATGACTGTATTTATTTTATTCTTATTTTTTATTCTGTGCATTTGCTCTCGCAGTAAATGTATTCATTGATGTTTTGAAGTACTAATCTGTCTGTGTGTGTTTGTGATTATTAGGTGGCCAGTATGATAGAGTGGGGTGAGACTTTCCTTTTCCACGTGGTGTCCCGGGAGTTCCAGCTAGAACAACCTAAGCCCTCTGTCATCTGCCAGCATGGCGTTGACCGTCGCATCTGCGACGCTAAGGTACAAACAGGCAGCATCCCATGAAATGCTGCACAAGGTCTGAGCCTCATTTCTCACATTTTGACTTTATCTGCTGTAGCTGTCTAGCATTGCTGTGAAGAAGTTAGCAGCTGTGTGTGTCTGAATCTCACGCCGGAAGCTACTAAATTAGCTCATTATGGCTGAAAGCTTTTTTTTATGAGATCTGAATGTTGGTCAGAACTTTCCAGTGTGAAAGGAAATGTGTAAATGGAAACAGATAATAAAAAGAGACCACTGTGAACCTTTCTCTAACGATGCATGACTCAGAAAGCACACTTTTACACAGCTGGAGAAACTGCAACAACAGCCTCTAACACAAAACTATTGATCTACGCAGAGCAGCCATACATAGCATACATACACAACGCCATGATGTATAAAATAACTTTGAGAGAAAACAAGTCTGTTTCACAGAATGTCTTGTTTGTATGTGAATACTAACAAGGATATTTTTAAAAACTCTGCCTGAGAGCCCTCATTAGTTTCTGACAACCAAGCAGCTGTGGCTAGAGGCTATCCAGCGGTAAAGCACAGCCAGACTAAATTGGAGATGGCTTCCTTGCAACCACTGAAAAGTTTCTGGTACTAAATGATGGTTGTCTTTCAGATGAGCTGCCTGCCAGGTCACTGTCGCACATCAGAGGAGCTGAAGTATACCATGACCCGACTGGCCATGGATGGAGTTGACCTCTTCATTGTGGAGCATGGCTGTGCTGCCAACATCAAAGTAAGTAGCCCTAACCATTTATGGATTGTGTTTTTAAAGATATTTATAACAATTAAACTAATTTAACTCCATGTCAGTTTATAAATATGCTGTTTCTGGTATGTGTAAAAATTTTTCTTTTTTCCTCCCCAGACGGGAATCGTTCGCGTAGCCAACTGCAACCTGCACAACCAGGCAGTGGGAGAGGGCATCAGCGCTGTGGTGCAGGACGTAAACATCCGGCAGTACATTGAACAGCAGCAGCAGCACAGCGAGGCGACCAGGCTGCAGCCGGCTGGACAGGGTCAAGGTCCGGGTCAGCCGTTAGGTCTCGGTCAGCCCCCTTTGCTGCGCCGCTCTGTCTGGCTGGAGGCGGGTTCAGTCAACCTCAACCTCATCACAGCGGACATCGCCCTGGCCGCTGACCACCCAGCCAAATGCGAAGTCCAGAGGCATTTTCTGGAGCTGCACGATGCTCAGACCAAAAGGTAGAAAACACAGACTGTCATGTGTTATTTACTTTTCCAGGCACTTCTCTCACGTTGTGTGTGTCTGTGTGTGTGTGTGTTCATATTTATATCAGTGGCCACTATTGTTCACCTTCATTTCATTTGTGAACTTGCTTACAAGTAGCAGCACCCTTTAGTTTAGTCAATGGACACTAGTAATGTGAAAAACACTGTTTACAAATGTGTCAGTGTGAAACTTCTTTTCAAAGTGGAAGTGAGTCACTTGCTGTATCACACCTCTGTGTAATGAGTCACTGATACAGTCATAAGATGTTCAGCTCGTAATGTAAAGTAGATGTATTTAAACGAAAGGAGACGATTCTTTTCTTTTCATGATGTGTGATAATCAGCTGGTAGCCAACTACTGTGATAGTAGCTTCAACACAATAATTCAAGATCTCATAAAAGGTCTGCAGGGAATCATTATCAGTACAGCTGTTCTTGTCTGCCTTGTAATTGGACATGATGTTTCTTATTACTTTAGCTAAATGCTCTGTATGTGGATGATGAGAAATGATAATGGTCTAGGAGCGTATGCTGCAGAAACTACGACTACAAAGTGTCAGCCTTGTCCAGGGACCCCACTTCCACAAATCCTGTCTGTTTTTATTTGCTACATTCTTCATCATTCTCTTTTTATAATTTCTCCCTTTACCCTCTTCTCCTCAGACTCTGGTTCCTGTGGCCGGAAGAGGCTGGCATTCGCAACAAGCGCAGCAGGAACCGCTGTGGCTGCCTTGGAGGCTGCAGATTCTTTGGAGGTACCAACATGGGCCTGGACTTCTTCAAGCTCGAAGAGCTGACACCCTCCTCCTCGTCTGCATTCTCCTCTTCCAGTGCCGAGTCAGACATGTCTTATGGCCAGTCTTTGCTACAGCCAGGGGAGTGGATTATTACCAAGGAAACACCCAAAGTGGATGGTATGGATTTGCAAAGATTTAATATACATTTCCTGATATTCCCCAGAGTTGCTTGAGGGGTTTTTGTAAATCCCAGGCAAAATTAAGAATAGTTAAAATCCACAATGTTAAATTTATTACTAAAACTTTTTTTTATTACTCTTCCCACCCGGGGGCCCCTGGGAGTAAGATTGCAGGTCTTTTGTTCTGGGGGTTCACTGAGCTTTATATCGTTATCTTGTCTGCCTATTCAATGGTGTTAAAACTAAGTGTGATCAATTCCCTATGAAATACTGAGTGTATGCATGGGGTGCACAGTACTGAATGTCACATGCTGATACAGAAAAAAATGTGTGGTAGTATCAACAGTTACTAAACCAAATGTATGTTTTTTTTAGGGAGAGTTGTGGGACTGAAGACGGACACACACTCGCCGTGTCTGCCCCCTGAGCTGCCTGAGAGGCGTGCCCAGCAACACCTCAGTCTCCAGGTGCCCCAACGCTCCCACAGCTCTGCCTCCTCCTCTGAAGAAAATAGTTCCTCTAGTGCTGCGTTGCCCCTGCTGGCTGGAGAGAGGGACACTCCCTCGCCAAGTACAGAGGAACGCATGTTCCCCATGAATGGCAAAAGTCCTGCTGAGTGAGTAACATCCAAAATGACAGTGTTTGATGATGTTTGTTGTCTAAATACTATGTTTGCTGTTACATATGTGAAGTATTTTAACATAATCATATAATTGCACATAATGTCCTCACATAGTCATTATTACCTTCCAAATGTTATTTTCTCCTCTTTCTGTGCAGCACCCTAGGGGAGGTCCCAGAGGTCTCGCCAGTCTCACCCAACAGCTCCCAGGACCGCTCCTCAGTGCGCTCACCCCTCTGCTCTCCTCTCAAGCGCCAGTCGTCTGTACAGTCGGGTCGACTGGGCAGCACCAAGAGCCTGTCAGCTGCTGTATTCACCGACAAGCCTCCACCAGTTCTGTCCGGAGGCGTGCAGTTCAGCAGCGAGGTTTCCCGCAGTGATGAAAACGTCCTGGATTCACCACGTCAGCGTAGGAGCTATGGCTCATTTCCCTTCACGCCTTCAGCGGACTCCAACACCTTCCATCAGTACCGCTCTGCAGACTCCAGCATGTCTGTGGCCGACAGCGAGGCCTACTTCTCCGCTGCTGAGGACTTTGAGCCAATCAGCAGTGCTGATGAGGGTCCAGGGACGTACCCAGGCCGTAAGAAGAAGAGGAGGCAGCAGATGCAGCAGCCACAGCAGCCCCCATATCACATGGAGAACTACAGGTCAGCTGAGATCATGACGTACTTAAGAAAATGGAGTGTGGAATATTCTGCAAGTGGAGCTCGGCTTCAGTGGAACTCACAAAAGTTCTCAAAGTTAAAGGGTTTGAAAATTTGAGAGGAGACTGGGTGAATGGTCAGATCAAGTACAAGGTTAAGCACAGGATTAAGGTGATGGTGGAGTCTAGACAGCTCACAGTAACATCAAAGAGTCTCTTGTTTCTCATCTGTAAGAGCAGATGAATTAATGACTTATCTAGCAAGTTCTGACCTTGCCAGATTGCTTGAAGCGTTACCCTTTTAAGTCATGCTGAAGGGGCCATTCTGAAGGATTTTTGATTTATGATTTACATTTTAAGATTGTGATCAATGAAGGAATTAGATTTTTCATTAAGCATCTCCAATTTGTCAGTTCCCATTTAGGGATGTCACTGAAAATTCGATGGTATTATCATAGTGTTATGAAAAGATTTTAGAAAAGCTCTTTATTCAAACTACATTTAAATAGAGATAGAACTTATGTTTTGTCTTTTTGAAGTTTCATGGTAGCTGGAGTTGGAAGCAAATAATCTTTTTGCCTTTTGAAAACAAAAACGAATGTGTTGGAGTTACCGTAACAGCAAGGTCTTTAACACTTAGCTTGTACTTGGACCATGGCAGATTGGAATGGAAAAAAAGGTTGTAAACAATTGCGTCAAATAACTTCTGATGACTCACACTGACATCTTTGCAGTGATTGTAAATTGTCTTTATGGCACAACATGCAGGAATACATTAATGTTGTTATGACATTTTTATGCTTCATACCCAACAAGTTTTGCATTTCATTGTGTTAAGCAACTTGCCCCGAAGCTAAACACGTTGCAGCTTTCATTTATTACTTTGATTCGATCATGTAAGGACGGATGTGATCTAGAAGGGTTGTTTCAAATGAGATATTTGATCCGTGGGCAGCCACTTACTGCTGCTGTGTTGGGCAAATTGGATTTCAGTCTTGTTCTGCAACTACCATGTCATTTTTCTGTTGGCCAAAACATTCTCACATTGATTTTTAACAGGCTTTTTGATTGATACAGCCTCCACACAAACACAAATAATCAATTCAGTCTCATGAAAGGTCTGCACTGGCACAAGCCTGTGTGAAATAAAGAACATAAAACTATATACAGAAAAGAGGTACCACAGATTCTGGCAGGCATCCTGTTAAAAAGCTGGTTAATGTTGACATTGTCGACATCACTGCAGCTGTACTGCCATTAGAGGGAAATGTGTGGCTAAATTAAGAAACGACCACTCAAAAAAATTTAAAGGTTACAGTAATTGATGCCCATGTAAATATTCCCCACAGCCGGAGCTCCATCTACCACAGTGTTGAGGGTCCCCTCACCTACGTTCTCAATGGGGAGCTAATCACTGAGCCACGTCCCCTGCCCCTGCCCCCAACGCTGCCCCCACTGCCGCCTCAGCCCCTGCCCAGCCACACATCCCAGGCCTCCTTCGTCTCAGCGCTGGCCATGGAGGAGGAGAGCTCAGTGGAGGCGGAAAAGACGGCTGAACCCGGCCCTGTAACCCGCCAGCCCCACGTCATGGCGTGCTACCAGAGCTACCTAGCCCACTACCAGGTAAAGTCTTTCACATTAGTCCCTGTATATGCAAATTCTGGGTCCTTCACTGATCATAATAAATACTTGTATTATGCTTTCTATCTTAGAATCTTACAAATATAATATTGACATATATAATATTGGTGCTAAGCATAAAACTGTGGTATTGCCCAGCCTGTTTATTTTCACTGTGACTCTGTTTTTGTCCAATTAAAACACTCTTTACTTCACCTCTGCCAGGTCTCAAATTGGTCTGTCAAGCAGCCCACCAACAAGAGGACCTCCAAATCTTCTCTGCACCGCCCCCTAGATTTGGACACGCCCACCAGTGAGGAGAGCTCCGCCTCCTTTGACCAGCTCTCTGTCCCCAGCTTTAAGGTCTTTGACTAATAACCAACTTTTGTCTTTTTGCCTTTGTCTGCGTGTAGCGACGTCTTTGGCTCCTTCAGCATGTAATACTATAGTTAAACTTCACACAGCCAGTAGTTTTGGGTTGTGACAAGTTCTTTTACATTACAGGTGATAAAGCAGGGCCTCTCAGCCAGTTCTCTACTGGACAGAGGAGTTCAGCTGATGGGAGAGAACAACAGGTATTTAAGCCACACTGTTTTCACCCATCTTACTCAGTACATCTACAGAAAAAACCTTTCCACTCAAGAAATTATGTTTTTTTTGTATTTCTATATCTCTGTATACCCAACAGCACCCAAATGATGTATCGCTTCACACTGTCCTTTCAAGTAGCAACCTATGCTGTGTTTTTTTATTATTAATATATAATGCATGATCAGAGATTGCCTCTTTGTTCCTCCACAGTACACCATATACCCCGCTGGATAAAAGGGCCATGGAGAACACAGATGAGGACACAACAACAGATGACTGGACTCTGGAGCAGCCCTTAGCTCAGACCAGGACCACTGCCATCGTGGAGGTGAAGGGAGCCATCAATGTGGTGCTCACACCCCTTGTGGCTGAATCCCTGGACAGGTAGC
>NTHP01000037.1:228397-240406 GCA_003416845.1 Oplegnathus fasciatus
GGCTCAACGTCCACCGTATCCACAGCCAGCTGCGAGGCCTCGACTCCACAGGTTGGTTCAGGAGAGTGAAAGCCCTGTTTGATCCCTTGTGCCACTTTTTGAAGTGGTTCACTGACCTTTTACATGACCTACAGCCACTTTGTTAATATGCTGTACGAGTCGTCCCTAGACGGTTTGCAAAGGTGCCCTTACTTGACCTACAGTACCAAGCAAAAGGATTTAGACCCTGTGACTTTTTATACATTTTGTGCATCATAAAGTCATTTAAAATGCTCCTTTTTCAGATTTTCTTGTTCTCCCTGCTTTTCTGTCGAAATTCTAAAAAATTGCAGGGAAATGTATGATAATGTGGCATTTTCTGACAGTTGCGTTGTTTCTTCTCCTTTTGTAGACATTGGCACATGTGCCATCACAGCGATCCCTTTTGAGAAGTCCAAAGTGCTGTTTGGCCTGGAGGAATTGGAGGAGTTTTCACTGGTGGATGAAACCGATGCCCAGGCCACAGCAGGAGATCTCGGCCGTTCTACGGCGTCTCTTGAAAAATGGGGCTGGATCATGTTTGAATGTGGCATTGAGAACCTCACGGTCAAAGGTAAAACATCCCAAACTTTCTGAGCAGAAGTCATCACTTGCATCGAGACCTAGGGATATGAAAATAATCAAAGATCACTTGTATCAACAAACATGTAGGGAATTTGTGTACAGATTTGTGAATGTATTACACTTTGTGTTGCAGGGGGCCGTCAGTCAGGAGCCATTCTTTACAATGCATTTGGTGTGATGGGACGCTCAGACACTGGGGGAAAGACGGGTATGTCTAAGTCCAATGGTTCAACAGGCTCTCAGACGGGCAGTGGTTACAGCACTGACGTCTCTGATGACAACCTGCCACATGATGCTATCAGCCCTGCCTCTGATGTCAATGAACACTCGGACTCAGACGACCAGGTGACAGCCTGAGAAATGCTCTCTATGTTAATGTGAAGTGGCTAAAAACCATGTGTCCCTCCCTCAGATTTTTTTGGCTCCAGTTCAAAAGACTAAGTCTGAACCAATGTTAAGTCTACTTTAACCATACCCAAACCATAGTCTGTTGCAGAGTTGACCTTTGTGAGGACAAAATAAATTCTCTTTAAGCTGATTTCTTCATTTTATCTGCACGTGTTAGCTTACTATGTTAAACGTAACTGAGGGCAAGCTTACAAGCTGCTAAATGTCACAGAAAGTGCAGGTAGATGTGACCTTGTTCACAAAGCTCTGCTGTACCCCATGAAACAAAATGTATATATGCGTTCAGTCTCAGTTTAAAACTGTGGATTATTCTTCTCTTTTTTTTTCTTTTTTTTTGTGTTTCTGCATTTTTATTTTGCAAGCATGCAAATGTAACTGCCTGTTGCCAGTCTTTGATTCAGATTTGAATAATTGTCTTCCTCACACAAAATTGGTTCATTAAGACCGGTTCAGATGTGTATCAAAAAATTACATTAATTTGAAAATAATCAGATTGAGCCCGATCAGAGTGAGAAGAAAGAGCTTAAAGTCATCAAACTAGGAAAGATCCCCTCTGATCTTGGAAAAAAAAAAGTCATGATGGCAAATCAAAGCTGTAATCCGGCTGAAAGTGATGTGTTGTGGCTGCAGTCACAGAGGATGGCAGTAAATCTATTCCAAAGCTGCAATGCTGGCACTCGTTCCCACCAGCCGGTCTCATCCACCCCTTAAACCCTGTTCTCTTGTGCTCTTTAGGATGAAGGGGTGGAGTCAGACGACCTGAAGAAAGACCTCCCGCTCATGCCCCCGCCCCCTGACTCCAGCAGCATGAAGCTGACCATCAGAGAGATCTGGTTCAGTTTTGCTGCTCCCACTAATGTGCGTTCACCTTCACAGGCCATCTCCAGGTACGACTCCAATCGTAATGCCAATTCTGTCACATACTTATAGTAAGCCAATGATTTGTGTTTGAACTACACAAATAGGTAAATACATAGGTAAAGCTTTCCAAATAAACCAAAGACAAAGATTTTTACATGAATCATTTCAAAGGCTTGTCTCTGAGTCTGACCAACTAAACACAGAAAGTAGCCCCTTGTAATATTCATTATGGCTAACTGTATAGGGATCTACACCAAGGGTACATTTATAGCAAATAAGCCAGGTTGAGATATGCAGAATTTTCCTGAAAGTTCAAACAAAAAGCAACAACATTTCAGTCATCTGGCTGAAGTACTGTAAGCTCACTAGTCGTTCACTTTTAGTGTCAGTGGTGTGAAGGCAGTATAGTGTGATAAGTATAATATTATCTGTTGGAGAGGGTTTTTTATGAGAATCCCCTCTTGTGTGCCCCTGGCAATGGTTGTCAGCTGCTGCAGACCTGTCGCCCTCACTGTCAGGTTGTCAAACTGATCAAACTGGCAGGTACATTCTGAGTTTTGAGTTTTATTATAACTCAACTAACCCAAGTGCACCATGTACCTGCTGTCTGCAGTTGAGAATAAAGCAACAAAAATCTATTCTTAACCATTGTGAGAGAAAACATGGCAAAAGTTATTGACATTCTAATAATACATGTGTTATAGCCAACAGCATGTTATCAGAAACAGGAGATAATATAAAAGTATAAATATGCTTTAGGATATATTGATCAATCATTATTATAAGGTGATCGAAGATCCTCTGGCTCTCTGTGTTACAGGCAGTTGAATCTGCTCAGCACAGCCACGCCTGCCATTGGAGCCTGGTTAGTTCCCATCGACCAGCTCAAATCTTCTCTGCGCAAACTGGACATGGAGGGCACACTCCGGGTGTGTGCTGTTATGGGCTGCATCATGACAGAAGCTCTTGAGGTGAGCAGTACATCTCTAGACCCAAACAAATGATCACATAAGAAAAATGTCCTGTATCCTCTGATTGCATTAATGAGTTTGCATTTTATGATTCATTTATTTTTTTTATCAGCTTGTAAATATAAAGGAGTCCAAAATCCAACATCTAGTTTTAATTGATTTTATGTGCACTAGTTGTAAACTTTTCTTTAAGCGCTGTTTCTCATTCCCCAACAGAAAAAGAGCATCCACATCCCCATCCGGAGCAAGTACAACCGTGTGACTAAACGAGCTCGATACCTGCATGAGAATCCCTCCTGTATGCTTTGTAACATCCTTCACCGCTATCTGCAGCAGGCTGACTACTCTGTCATAGAGGAGGCTACCATGGTTAGTGCCAGACCTCTGAATCTCTTCTTTTCCATTGTATCAATTTTAGGAAACTCCAACTTGACCCTGTGTAGCTAAATGGCCACTAAAATTTAGATGTTATATGGTCTCATTTGGGCAAAAATACAACTGCTAATTATTTTAAGTGGTCTTAAGTGCCGTTGGCGCCCCTTCACCATTTTAATTAATCCCTTACCAGTGGCACTAATCCAGTTCTTTCCTCTTCTCCTTTCCATCCCAGAATGATGGGGTTCCTGCCCTTGTGACTCTAAAGAAGGGTCTGGTTGCTTTGGCCAGACAATGGATGAAATTTATTGTGGTAACTCAAGGCTTCAAAGCTATTGGTCTGATGAGGCCCAATCAGCTTACCAAACCCAAGGAGCCTCAGCAGAGCCTCGGGGAGACCATCTTGGGCCTGGACAATGGTGCTGCACTTCAGAGTGACACCAGCGCCGATGGAGCTGAATTTGAATTTGACGCAGGTGGGAACTTACAGCTTTCAGCGTGCTAATATTATTTTGACCCACCCATCTGTTACCACAGATGGACTGTGAAACTCCTGACCTCTACGTCTCGGTGTTTGCACAGACACAAATAGACTGTTATCACTTGTTAGCAGAAAGGAGCTGTAGACATGAATGACATAGTATGAATCTTCAGATTTTACTTTTACAGCAGTCGTATGGTTCTTCTAGGAGTTTTATTTTATGTCATTATTGTGAAGCCACAGTGAGTGAACACACCATGTTGCTGGAGGGAGCATGCAGTCGTCCGCCGCCAAAAGAAGCAAACTCTGGTCCTGTCAGCGGAGTGGAGATCATGAGGAAACTGTCCAAGTCCCATACACACAACGAGTCTGCACTCAGGATAAAGGTACAACTTTGACAATTAGTTTCTTTGTGTCCCAGTTATCTAATGTAAATCCATATAGTGAAATTGTACAGGCATACCTAATATTTACCATATACACATGCAAATACTCGTTTACCTTATTGATTTTTTTTAATCAATTGTTTGTCTATAAAATGTCAGCAAACAGTGAAAAATGCCAATCATTAGTCCTTAGAGCCGATGGTGATGTTTTTAAATGTCTTGTTTTGACCGAACAACTGTGCAAAACCCAAAGATGTCCAGTTTTGTGTCACAGAAGACCAAGAAAACCAGAAAATATTCACATTTAAGAAGCTACAGACAACCCCAACATCCCTTTTTGCTTAAAAAATTGACTCAAACAAATAATCGATTGTCAAGATAGTTGCTGAGTAATATTCTGTCGATCATCTAATTGATTAATTGGCTGATCGTTTCAGCTCTCCACATTTCAATATCTGTACTGAACCACACTTTATGTAAACCAGATTGTGCAGATAACAGTGTACAATTTTCGTAAATCCAGCCTACTCGTCCAGTGAGGTAGTTTCACAGAAAAAGCCAGTACATGCAGAATCTTGCAGTGCAGCCACAATTCTTCAGTTTTTATTGAAGGACATGGCAGGGTAAAGGCAACCAGGATGTGTTAGCAAGGGTTATTTCACTTTTCCCAAAGGAGGAGGGTTACATGGCGAGCTATCAGAGAAACAAAGATGACAGTCTTCTTACTTTCCTGGAGGTCATGAACAGTATCCAAAATGACAAAAACAAAATCCAAATACACTTTATTCAAAAACAGTATAGTTGAAATGATTAGTTGATTAACTCATTAGTTGATCGACAGGGAATTAGTCAGCAACAGTGTTGATAAAACAAATTTAATTTTTGAAGGGAAAAATGCCAAAACTTCAGTGCCTCCGGCTCCATAAGTGTGAATATTTCCTGATTTTCGTAGTCTTCTGTCAATTTAATACCTTTGGTTTTTGGACTGTTTATCAGAAAAAAAACAAGCAAAATGAAGATGTCACCTTGGGCTCTGGAAAACTATGACGGACCTTTTTCACTATTTTCTGACATTCTATAGACCAATTGGTTAATCAACTAATCGAGAAAATAATCAGCAGATTTATCGATAATGAAAGTAATCATCATCAACGCTGCTGATGTGAACGTTACAAAAGGAAAGTGACATTTCACAGCAGACAGTGCTGTCCTGGCTGTGGTGTGAAGGTGATTCCTCTGTTGGAAAGCCAGGAGGGATCAGAGGTGACACATTGTGGAGAGAGGACATTTTCATCTCTATAACATGTGTTTGTTTATACCATCTCAGGGTCTGTTGAGGTTATTCAGCTCTTTTGTCAAAAAAGTTACCTCAGCTTTGGACATTTTTTTTTTATAATGCATTGCTCTTTCAAATCTAGAAAGCCACAGGCAGCAGTATAGTGTGAACATGACCTCCTCTCAGTAATCTGTACATTTGTCATACCCAGGGCTCCCATCCATACCAGTCGCTGAGCTACACCAGCGGTGACACAGCGGCTGACTCACCTGCCCACGTGAGCCGCGCAGGCCTGCCAGCCAAGGACAGCCCCAGGAAGGAGAGCCTCCTGAGCAATCTGACAGGCAGCTTTCGGAGTCTGCACAACCTGCTGGAGGGCATGCCCCAGAAGAACGAACCGTCTGCCGCCACCGCAGCCAAGAGCAGCTCCCTCACTCGCACAGGTACTCATGCCCGGACCACTGTTGTGTTGCACTGCTACCTACAGTACGTGGAAGGCTCTGGGAACCACAGAATACAGTGTTTACTAGATTTTTATTACAACATGTAAAAGTATACTTGTCATTTTTGCTGCAAGGCTGACCTCTACCGTTCAATAGTATGAATAATAACAATCCAAAATGAATTCACAGCTTGGTCTCTCCTCAAGCACTTGACCACGGTGAATGAATATGCGGAGTTAGCATGCCATGAGTTGTGTTTCACACTCTTAACATTCAGAAACCCTGCTGATATCACCTTGCTTCATGAAAGAAAGTGTTGCAAAAGCATGGATGTATCTAACAAAATGCAGAGAGGAAACTAAATAAGAAAACAAAAAAGTGTAAAAAGTCTAACGTGTGTGTGTGTGTGCGAGCGTGTGCGCTTGAAAATTGTACAAAATCTGTCTTTGTCATAACTTTTATAATCGTCGGATTTAAATTTACATTAACCACATGTGCCTCTATGATGCAAGATGAAAGTTATCTGTGAACAGCAGTCGGTATCAGTGTGATGTCCAGTATTTTTTATAGTCTGTTCCATGATGTAATGTGCTCTCAATCTCTTTCCTCTGGGCCTCAGGAAACAGTTTAGGGACAGACATGCTGACTGAGCACCCGCTGCTGTCGGAGCCCTCCTCCGTCAGCTTTTACAACTGGATGTCCAACGCTGTGGGCAACAGGACGGGGGCTGGAGCCCAGGACTCCCCGGTTAACCGCTCCCAGCACAACAGCCTGCAGACAGGTCAGACATGGTGGACCTGGGGTGTGCCTTGGAGGGGTGTTTTTCCCCTTGTCAAATCCTCATTGTATATATTATTACAAATATTTATTACAAATCACATTTTTATTCAGAAAATCCCTTAATATTTATAATATTCCAGTTCATTAAGATGAACTCATTTCTGTGGAGCCTTGAGGGCAAAATGATGCTATTTTTTTCTATTATTAACAGTTTTGTTATAATGCTGTTAGAATAGATGCTAGTCAATACATTCATGCTTCTCCTAGTGCAGTAGCTACAACAGCCGAGGAATTCAGTTAAATGTCCGTATAATGTTGCTGTTTTACTAGACCCACTGGATTCTCCTGTCAACCACTACCAGTACCAACCACTACCAACAGTTAACAGTCCAGAAGGAGGTCAGGGATTGTTACTCAGTGTTGTGCTGATGGTGTTGGTGAACTAATTAGCTAGCTAGCAGTTAGTTTATTCCCCTTCCTTAGTTTGATAGTCACCTTCTGTGTCAATGTGTCCAGCAGAAAAACCTGGAAACAGGTGTGTTTTTGGTGTAAATAAGACAAGATTACCTTCATTCATGCTGAAGGGAAACTGATTTATTGCAGCAGCAAAAAATTAGGTATCTATTTATCAATTAATACTGTATATTATGGGTGAAAGCCACTGTGTATTGATTGATGATTGATATTGATGTATAGATTTCTTTCTGTGAGCATAACATATATCCAGGTATTCTAATGGCATAAGTTTTTATTTGTTGAGAAAAGAGACAAACTCAGTTTGTCACTGTGTCTACACACTGAGACACTGAGTTGTCTTCATAGAGTGCCACACGGATGAGTTTTCCCATTCAGGGCAATTCATGCCTATTTAGATAAGATGTCAAAGCAGTTTGAGCAAACCTCAGCTTTTAAATGATACCACAAAACAATGCCACTTGTCATTAATGTCATTAAAAATGGGCTCAATGGTATAAAATGTGTTTGATATCAGAAGAGTGAAGTGGTAGCTTATTCGACTCTCTGGAATCCCTTCTGTGCTACAGGCCTGCAGCGGCGCTACTCTGATAGATAGATAAAGTCATGTTCGTCTCCTCACTGTTACCTTCCTTCTGTGAGAACCAGAGCATGTTAGTGGAGTTTAGCGACCTGAAATTTTGTTCATCCCTCACAGCGCTGCTCTTTCCCCACCCTCTGTTCCTCTGCACTCCCACTCATCCTCTGAGTTACAAACAGCTGCGCTCTGTATTTGTTTCATCCTCCCTCAACAGTGGTTTAATATTTGGAATCACCCATTTGGATCACTGAAAAGACACATCTCACCTTCACAATTTAGCAGAGCACTTGTGATTGTGTGGGTACAATTAAATGTGTGAAAGGCTGGATTTGTGCCCAAGATGATAAGCTCTGTCGTTATCTGCTCGCCCAGGTGTCAGTCAATGGCAGCACAGCAAATTAGCTACAGCAGTTCCTCACAAACAAATGAAGCGAATGTGATGTGGCTGTTTAGAGTTCCAAATGGTGCATAACACTCCCTGTAATGTGATTGTTGCCTTCCATTTAATTCAGTCTAACGTCTTCGTTATGAGGAACTTGAGTGGTAAAGTGTTTTCACCCTACAGCACTCTACTCACTCACTGCTGCTTACGCGTACATGTCCGTGCTCAAGTAACAAGTGAACAACAGTGGCTCCCAGGACCTGCCTGGCCTTACACCACATGTATCCCAAACCTCTCCTCCACACCCTTAGGTGGGACGTGTAACCTGCCCACCATCCCCTCAGCGTCAGACTTCAACACAGTGCTGTCCAGCGACCAGAACACCCTGGATGGGACTCACTCTCAGCACTCCCAGCATAGCACCAGCCAGGACGACATGGCGGATATTGAGGAGGGCAACCAGTGTCCAGCTGCTGTTCAACTGGCCGATGCTCAGGTGCTGTGAATACATCTGTCTGCATTCCTTTGTCATTTGCTCAGTTATTGTGCTTTCTGTCTAAACTGTCACTACTAGGCAAAACAAAGGAATCCATCTCTGTGTGGTAGATTAAACAATAAATGAGCATTTAGCCTGGTTGAGTGTATTCACATTGCATGTCCTTCGTCTTGCCTTGATTCATTTTTGTCTTCATTCCATATGGAGGTGTCAGGAGCTCTATGTGCAAGGCTTTTAGTTCAGTTAACACATTGGCTCTACAAAAACCTGTCTTCATTTTGTACCTTGATATCTTTTTTTTCCACCCTCAGGTTGTTTTCAAGCCTTTGCTGAGCTACACAGGCATCCAGGCCCAAGACACCACTCCTCTTAGTTACAAGATGTATTTTGGAGAGCATCTGTCTTTTTCTGGCAACCTAGAGTGTCTCAGAGCAGACATCGTCGACTCTGACACCTCCAAAGAGCGGAAAAACAAAAGATCTAGGAGGTAAAATAAATCTCAGCAGATTTATCGAACATAAACATAAACATATGAATGTTACAACAATAAACAAATGATAAGGGAATTAATTTCCTTCCATTTTAGTGTGGTATTCACTCAAAACGTGTATATACAACCCTCCGTCTGTTTCTCCCTCTATCTTCAGACAAGGCATGGTGAACCTCCCTCCGCTGGAGTTCAAGCCAGCGCTGCTGATTGAGACATTCAGCCTGAATGCAGTGGTGATGGAGAAGTCGACGAGTGCTCCGCAGGGCCCCACCGCAGCTCCACTCTCCTTCCACGACCTCAACCGCCGCCACTACAACACATTCCACTGTGATTTCACCACAGCCTGTCAGGCCATCAGCCAGCGTGTGGACATGGCCCTGGTGCGCCTCATCCACCAGTTCAGCACCATGATCGACGACATCAAGGCCACGCAGACTGATATCAAACTGAGTCGCTACACCGCCGGCTCGGCCTCCCCGACACCCACCTTCAAGGCCCGTCCGTACCGCCACTTCAGGTCCTCAGACTTCAGCCGCAGCTCCCGGGGCAGCCTAAACGGGGCGGGGCGCAGTGGAACCCAAACCCTTAAGAGCAAGAGAGGGGTGGGTGGAGGGGGAGGAGCAGGTGGCGGAGGAACAGGCGTTACTGGGGGTTTACCACCTAATGGGCCTCCATCAGGCATGGACACGCTGGGGAGAAGGGAGCCTCGAGGACGCAGCTCCCTCGGACGCTCAGAGCGACGCACCTCCAAGGTAACAACAATGATACAGAGAGACATTTTTTTACACTTTACATTTAAAGAATTGATTTCAATGATTACGTAATACTTGGATTGCTAAGCAACAGCCTGATTCATACTGAATGTGTGGACTTTCAACCTCAACAGCATAAACACTCTAAATGGGTCCAAGTTTGTTTTCCATCAGATATTGATATTGGCAAACACAGCATCAGGAAACTTGGAACCCGTTCAGAATGTCTCTGTTTTCACATTTGAAAAGGCCCTTTAGATTCCTCAGTTTCAGCACATAGCAGGCCTTTTCAAAGTTTAGGAGCCCAAGTGCCTTTTTTTTAATCTACAACTTGGAACATCAACCTGTCTCAGGACGTTAGGTAAGATCTGGCTCAAATAGTGTTTATAAAGTCTTATTCCTTAGTGGCACACCTGTCCAGACCTTTACATATGATCAGTATATCACAAAATTCATTCTGAAACTGTCATTTTCTACATACAAACCCTAGAGGGAGCCAGTAGATAATAAGACTTTCTCCGTACAAACACCATTCACTGAAATACAGTGTCAGCTGTAAGAAAGCCTTGAGAAATGGTAGAATCTTGTCTGCAAACCTGCCTGGCTTGATATTTATCACCAGGAAAGTTTGGACAGTTGGAACACGTGCTTCAAACTTCGAGAAGCTAAGCATTTTTTTGAAGTAAATGGAAGTAAAATATGTATCCCAGGGACTCATGACAGACTTCCACAGATATAATCTAAACCAGGACTCTTAGAAATGTCTCTCTACAGAAATAACTGAGTTACTTTGCTTTATGCTGGAGTTAATGTCACGAGTTGCTGTCGTCATCTTCCAGATCTCATCACCCGTCACTGTCGTGACAGCGTACAGGCTTAGAACTATACTGTTAGAGTAAACAGTAGAAGAAATAAGTGGGCCAGGCTGTTTATTTACCCCTCAGCCCCATGATGCGTATTGTGACATTTCTATTTGTTTCATAATGTGGAATATTGTGTAATGTCTTCAGGTGTCCAGGAAGGGCTCCCGTGACGTGGCGGACCACATGGCCATCCAGATGGACGACTCCGACTCCATCACAGTGTCAGAGCAGAGCGAGCCATCAGCAGAATGTTGGCAGAACATGTACAAGCTGCTCAACTTCTACTCCCTCATCTCCGATCCCACTGGAATCCTGGAGAAAAGCTCCCCAGAGAATTGCCTTTCAGGTGGGAATCCGCTTCCAGCAGTCGCCCAGTTCTTAATTTCCATCCTTTATCCCACCCACGTATATCCTTTCAGCTTTACTTTGCACCTTTACCTTTTATACCTTCATTCCACACATGCTTTTATAAAGATATTGCTTTGCATTTTGATTTTCCTTCTTCCCTTTCTTCATCTCTATCTGCACCCTCTGTTCTGCCTTACAAACCTTGCCGCTACATCTCAATTCCCTCCTGACACGTCTTTTTCCTTTCTTCTCTCCTGACCTGAACTACAGCAGCAGTCTTCACTGTTACATCACCACTTTATTCATCAGACTCTGAAATTACTTTATTACACATTGCTTATGTTTCGGGGATTTTCATTCATATTTATACTGCATACGTTACACATTTTCTCATGACATTGTATGTATCCTACCTTTACAAAATTCAATACTCAGCTGCTGTTATTTTGCAAGCAATTAATACTTGCTGTAATTCATATCATGATACTGTACCTCCTCTGCTGTATCATATGTAATACTTCCTATTTGCTGTAGTATTTATTCATTTCAATTCATCCTGATTATACCTTTTGCCGCCGTTATGACCCCACATCCCCCTGAAGAGTTCATTAAGCATGAGAGTAGCTTGTAGTGATGGGACAGTGTTTCAACAGAGTACACCTTGATGCACTGACAGAATGAGTTCCTTAGGGACTTACTGAGTCCTTTTTTAATATTATAGTGCAGCAGTCATCATAAGCCAAATTTAGCATAAGTCCATAAGCCAGCTAAACTAGCAGTTAAACAAAGGACTGCATTATGGTCACAAATAATATCTATTCTTTACTTCTTTACAAAATTACTGTAATAAATAGGTACTAACAGTATTATTTTGTAAATTAGCTATGGATCTTGATTCCAACTCCTGATGATACCACTATCATCAATAGTGGTATAAACATTTGGTGTCTTTGGCTTTACGTGAACCTACAATAGCTGACTTGTGATACTGTATGTAGTTTACTGAACATCTTTTCTACATGTGTGCTTTGTCGTGTGTC